>OY101442.1:56239354-56513354 GCA_956483585.1 Gymnocheta viridis | reverse complement strand
ATCATAGACAAACAAAACAAAATAGCCCAGATAATAGATTTTGCAATACCATACGATAATAACATACAGGAAACTATAGCCACAAAAAAAAAAATAAGTACATACCATTAAGAACAATTTGGTTTAATTATAGATAACCCTGTTCATGGTTATGAGAGTTCAAATGATGGAAATACGGCAAGACGCTTTTTCGAAAATCCAGGTCTCACATCTTCTATATATAAATATTCTGAAGCGTTTCAAAATAATATTGGCAGTGATCAATAGCAAAAAACAAATAAATATATATAAATTTAAAACTTTTGCTTCTGAAACCAAAGAACTCTTCAACAACATAAATCCTTGGAAATCAATGACACAAACTTTACATGGCTCATGACAAAGAAATAATAGAAAATAGTATGTTGGATTTAGGTGAACTAACAGAAGAAGCCCAAGAAGCTGGAAACGGGGATGTTAAAAAAATCAGAATCTTCAATACACGTAAAAGCTCAAAAATACTCGTAGAACAAAATATGTACTTATGAAATTTATATTAATCGAGATTGCCTCGATATCTTTTTTCAAAGATTTAAAAAACTTTTGTTTGTTGAGGGTTTTTAGCTAGTCTATATACATGCATTTCATTGGTGCTTAAGCCAAATCATCAGTAGACCTTAAACCTAATTTTTAAATGTTTCAAACCTCTTTACTTATACAAAAACCCTTAAAAACTCAATGAGAGTTATAAAAATTACAATAGTATAAGCATAGTATGCTTTGAAACTTATTCAAAAATCCCAACAAACAAATTATTATATTCGATATGAATCTATTTTATTTTCTTTACAACCTTTTTTACAATTAGACGCCCTTTGGGTGACAATAAAAGTATTTAACAAGGCAAAACGGAAAATAAAATGTTAACTAGGTAATTATGAAATTTATATTAATCGAGATTGCCTCGATATCTTTTTTCAAAGATTTAAAATACTTTTGTTTGTTGAGGGTTTTTAGCTAGTCTATATACATGCATTTCATTGGTGCTTAAGCCAAATCATCAGTAGACCTTAAACCTAATTTTTAAGTGTTTAAGGTTTAAAGGTTTAAGGTTTAAAAATATTTTTCCAAAAATCATTATAAAATTTAGTTAAATATTAAAAAACTAAAAACATTAAATAAAATTCCTTACATACTAACGTATTTATCAAAGACTATAACATTATAACAATAAAAAATTTGTACATTTAAAAATACATCCATCATACAATAAAACAAAAATCTTAAAATATATTCCCCAAAAAAGGAAATAAAAAAGGGAAGCTCTTAGAATAATACTTACTGAACTAAAGAACTTAAGACTAACTACTCACTAATAACTTAAAACTAAACAACAAAATAACAAAAACAAAAAAAACAAAGTAAATTCACAATAAAAAGGGAATAAGAAATTAATTAAAACTATTGAGTAGTGTTATAAACCGTATCAACTATATTGAGACTACGAATCCTTCGATGATAAAATAGAAGGTCTGCACTTTCTAAAAAGAAGGAGTCCAGCTCCCCTGAGAGTCAACAAATCCACGGGTGAATAATACCGAGACATCTGAACAGCCTCCAGATCCCTATTCCTGCAAAAGCACTCTCTCACCAAAAGATTCTCAGATTCTATACGACCAAAATCAATTGCACCATAAATGGAGCTACACGATGGCCTACGGAAATCACCATTCAGCCCAATGTAAGGTCTAAAACCAAGGCAAGCAACCAAAATCTTTCGCTCCCATCTTCTAAGCCTTTCCATTTGGGATGAAGAAATTCCAAACCAAACTGGAAAGGCATAGGAGACGAGCGGACGTAATTTTTAAATGTTTCAAACTTCTTTACTTATACATAAACCCTTAAAAACTCAATGAGAGTTATAAAAATTACAATAGTATAAGCATAGTATGCTTTGAAACTTATTCAAAAATCCCAACAAACAAATTATTATATTCGATATGAATCTATTTTATTTTCTTTACAACCTTTTTTACTTTTTTTTTATTTTCATATCGAATATAGTAATTTGTTTGTTGGGATTTTTGAATAAGTTTCAAAGCATACTATGCTTATACTATTGTAATTTTTATAACTCTCATTGAGTTTTTAAGGGTTTTTGTATAAGTAAAGAGGTTTGAAACATTTAAAAATTAGGTTTAAGGTCTACTGATGATTTGGCTTAAGCACCAATGAAATGCATGTATATAGACTAGCTAAAAACCCTCAACAAACAAAAGTTTTTTAAATCTTTGAAAAAAGATATCGAGGCAATCTCGATTAATATAAATTTCATAATTACCTAGTTAACATTTTATTTTCCGTTTTGCCTTGTTAAATACTTTTATTGTCACCCAAAGGGCGTCTAATTGTAAAAAAGGTTGTAAAGAAAATAAAATAGATTCATATCGAATATAATAATTTGTTTGTTGGGATTTTTGAATAAGTTTCAAAGCATACTATGCTTATACTATTGTAATTTTTATAACTCTCATTGAGTTTTTAAGGGTTTTTGTATTAGTAAAGAGGTTTGAAACATTTAAAAATTAGGTTTAAGGTCTACTGATGATTTGGCTTAAGCACCAATGAAATGCATGTATATAGACTAGCTAAAAACCCTCAACAAACAAAAGTTTTTTAAATCTTTGAAAAAAGATATCGAGGCAATCTCGATTAATATAAATTTCATAATTACCTAGTTAACATTTTATTTTCCGTTTTGCCTTGTTAAATACTTTTATTGTCACCCAAAGGGCGTCTAATTGTAAAAAAGGTTGTAAAGAAAATAAAATAGATTCATATCGAATATAATAATTTGTTTGTTGGGATTTTTGAATAAGTTTCAAAGCATACTATGCTTATACTATTGTAATTTTTATAACTCTCATTGAGTTTTTAAGGGTTTTTGTATAAGTAAAGAGGTTTGAAACATTTAAAAATTAGGTTTAAGGTCTACTGATGATTTGGCTTAAGCACCAATGAAATGCATGTATATAGACTAGCTAAAAACCCTCAACAAACAAAAGTTTTTTACAAAATATGTACCTAATGGAAAATTTTAATATCATCAGATCCAGTCATATGTTGTATAAGAACAAAATGGTTACCCCAAAATTAGTCTTAAAATTGAAAAAGAAAATTCTGAATCCGCAGAAATTAAAAATCTATTAACTTTTGACATATGTATCAGATTATTTTGAAGAAAATTTATAGTATTACTTATTATACTTTTAAATAATTCTTATACAATATAATATAAAATATACATTTTTTTATATATGTTATTAGCAAGACATTCTTTTAAGATTTTTTTAACAAGAGGAAATAAGTTAACAAAATATACTATGTGCAGCATTCTCTGTGTATGTGTGTAGTAACAATACTTGAAAATGGTACACTTTAGCAAAATTTCACACGAGATGCCTGTTTCGTGACCGTTTCATTTAGTAATTTAAGTTATAAATATACATGTGTTATATACCAATGGACAGGTAGATAGCTGTATTTTTAAATTATGTATGAACTTAGATCATTTTTAAAAATAAATAAGGCATTTTTGAAAACCCTAAAAAATTAGCCATTCGTATTTTCTTCACATATATTTTTTTAATTTGAAAATTCATAAAAAAAAATCCATTTAATATATCATTTAAAATTGTTTAATATAAAAGGATTGCTATGTTTCTTAATAAATACGGAAGAAATAAAAATTAAAATATAAAATTTAGTACAATTTTCATGTAGGTATATTAAATACTTCTGAAAATTTGACTATTTTTAGTAAATCTGCTGTCCTCGCCACATTTTAGATCGGCCGAGTAACAATAAAAAGTCAGATTCATTGTATTAAGTACATATATCTAATGTAATTTGTAAAAAAATTTAACTCGGTGGGCATTATTTTTTCTTAATTTAGAATTTCGTTAAAAAATTCTCCATATTCGTCCAATGCTGGATAGAGCGTGATTAAAATTTCTACTGCTGCCTTTTTTGAAGTCTAATATTTTAATATATTGAAAAAGAGAAATTTTGGTTTTGAAAAAATGTTGAGAAAAACGTCGAGCAATCAAGCTCTATTTTTCCAAAAAATTGGCATTGATTTTTTTCACGATTACATGAATGAGATCAATTAAAAATATTTTCTGCATATTATCAGATATTGTATTAAAAATCATATAATATTTTCATTTTAATTTGATCTTTGCTTTTACCGGAGATATTGAGAAAATTGCGAGCAAAGTCAAGGTGAAAAATCAAAATTTAAAAATTGAAAGCCAAATATCTTTGAAAATATTAAATAAATTTTTTTAAAGCAAAATTTATTTTCTTTATCTATTAAAAAGCTTTACAAAAAGTATAAATTTGTTGAAATTTATAAAAGCTATGAAACCTAAACTTTGTTGGCTTCACGCCCGAGGTAGTCAACTTTGACACCATGTAGCCCACCGTATTTTTCCACAAGGTGCTTCAAATCAGAAAATTCATAAAGCATACCTCGTCTTCTATAATTCTTGCATACATTGTTTTGTAATCAGATCGCAAGTTTCAAAGATACATATTTATTACCTTTTTTTTAATTGGCCCCACTGTGCGTTGTAAGAATGAGACACAATAAAATTTTTTCAAAAAATCTTTAAAAGTAACAATTATTTCAAATACCCACTTCCATTATTTTCAATAGAAACCTTCCCAGAACTGTACACAAGAGATCTGAGTCATAAAACCGACCGCAGGGCAGAATAGGACTAATAAAAAAAGAATATATTATTAAACCGAGTTTTCTAATTTTTAACTTGAAAATTCTGAGACAAATTCCAACAGCTTGGTCCAAAATTTAGGTTGTCTGGGGCCTTCGTTCTGGGTATTCTACATATACAGACGGAAATCGCTCATTCTTCTTTTCTATCTATAAGAATCCAGAATACATATACCTTAAAGGGTCTTAAATGAATAGTGTAGAAATTACATATGGAATGACAAACCTATACATCCCATTTCCAAATTTTTTGGTGAAGGGTATAATGAAAATGTATGACCATGATTTTGGAAATCATATTATTTTTTAAGTTTTTTTGGAGAAAATTATGAAAAAGTTTATTTGCAGACTTTCTGTTCAGCTATATATAGAAAAACAAATACAAATGTACGTACCTTACTCCAATTGGATGGTATATAAAACAACCAATACATTATTGCGGTTCCAATAATTGTGCCACATAGTTTAAACACACTTGTCAATAGTGCACCAAATTTAATAAAACGCTCCATCGTATCCAAAATATTAATTTCCTTGAACGAGTTCAAAAGTACAGTTTTTTTTTATTTTGAGGAACCCCATTTATAGAAGCTTCAAAATAGACATAGTATGAATAGAACAATTACGTTTGCGCAAGTAGGTACTTTCATATATATGTATGTATGTATGTATGTATGTACATGTATACATTCATATATATATATATATATACGTAGTATATGAAAACTTAAAAAACCCAAACTATTAAAAAATAAATAATTTTGATAAAAATGAACAAATACCGATGGACAAAAGTTGATAACACGTGACTGATTTAAAGAGCTATTCAGTTAAGTAAGTTGCATTTTGCTGATACTTAAAACTGGAAAATGAATGGATACTACAGTGGAGTTCGGTTATGAGGAATACCGCCGGTCGGGCAATTTTGTTCGTTGTTGACGCACTTTCTAGATTTCGATATATTTATTAACCATATTACATATGAGTGCACACACATTCATCAATTTCAGCTTCTTGTAATAGCTTTGTCAAATAAAGGTAAATTAAATGCGCTAAAAGAATTCGGGATTTGATTTGTTGGACATATTTTCATAATAAGTGCTAAAAAAAGAGGAAATTTTGTTTCGAAAATTCGCTATAACCGAACTATTAGGACTGGAAAAGTTGTTCGTTAGAAGCTAAAATTCGCTATATTCGGTGGTCATAACTCCACTTTAGAGGATAATTTTATTTTCTCATTAATAATATTTTAATATAGTCACATACGCACATATTTAATGGTATCTTTGTGTTCAAAATAAATGAAAAAGAATCAGTTACGTGTTGCCGATATGTTTATAAACAAGAAAACCGCAAATATGCAATATGTAGCATGTTTTTTAATTGATACCTATCGATACGGAGATAAGAAATCTATCCGTCTTAGAACTTGTTATGAATTTTGGCATCGATTTGTTAGTGGATTTTTTTTTGCATATTTTACCCTTTGCATCGTTTTTGTGCCTATTTCAGTTTTAGGGGCATATTTGCAGTATTTTTTTGAATTTACAGAAGAATTTCGATCATTTTAAAGCATATTTTTATTATTCTCTGAAAAATTTGTATACTTACAAACGGTTTTGTTTTGAATTCTAATTAACAGATCTTTTTTAATGGCCTTATTCACAAACGATTAATGAAGTTATTGTATGTTTAATGTTGGATTTTTATATGGGAAACCCGGTTTTAATGTACACATTAACTTTGTTAAGCGTTTGTGAACAAGACCATAAATATCTACCTGACTGATAAACGTTTTGCTACAATTTCGCCATCTTCATTTAATTTTTAGTTAAGACTTCACAATTATTTTTGCTGCGTTTGGCAACTTAATATCAGAAAAACAGCAATATGAACCAAGGCGAATTCAACATGGTGGTTGCATTTCTACAAATACAACATTATCGAACAAAAAATCCATTGACATTGTTTGTGTAAAATTTTTTAGATTGTCAAAAATATATGGAGCTGACAATCTAAGAGAAACAATGTAGGAAGAGGAGAACAATCACCTGACTTGCTAAGTTCAGCTGTTTTGAATTCGCCTTGGTATGAACATTTAAAAGCATTTCTCAGCTAAGCATCGTTTACAATGTAAAATTTCAGAGAAAAACAACCCCAGTTGCTTTAATTGAATTTTAACAAAAAAATATAAAATCTACGAGAATTCCAGCCTTTTTTTATTAATTGCTAATATTAAAAAAACAGTTAAGACATCAATGTAAGCATTTTTTGTTAAATTTTGTACAATTCCAAATACTTTTTATAAAAAGTTTTGTGTTTTTTAGAAAATGCCTACAGGTACGGTCAAATCTGACAAACATTTGCCGAAAAAAACGAGACCAACAGACAAGATAAATTTGCATTTTCTTTAATTCTAATATTTTTTAAATATGGGATCGCGTTTATTAAAAATAGTATACAAATTGCATTTTGCGGCATAATTGACTTCATTTTGTGATTTAAAAACCAAGTTAAATCATATAAAAATAGTGGTTATGTTTTTTTGGGCAAATCTATGTCAGGTGTGACCGTACCTTAAAGTAAAGCCTTCAAAAGCACTTAAATTAAAAGTCATTGTGACGAAAACCCCGACTTACGAACAGAAAGTGGAATTCTGTTTTGTACTGTCTACAACAAAGCAATATCCGGTGACAGGGCATTTTTGGCAAAGCAACATGTGGGAAGTGCAAGACACGTTAAACTAACTCATAATCAAAAAAAAAACACAACACAATTATTTATGTATCTTGGAATGTACGCCCCCAAGTGAATAAAGTAAATTCAATGAAAAATTGTGCAAAGCATTTTTGGCTGCGGACATTCCTCTTTTTAAAATGCGAAATGCACATCTTAAAAATTTGTTTGAAGAATATACAAGCTAATAAGTGCCTTCAGAGACCATTTTACATTCAAAATATGTTAAAGATATTTACCAACAATGTTTAGAAAATATACGCAAAGGCATAAAAGAACAATATTTATGGATTTAAATAGACGAAGCCACTGTGTGCCACATTGTGACAAAGTAGTTGCAAATCTTTTTGACGATTCAATAAAAATGTTGGACGTTAATTTTAACAAAAACTTGGTTTTGCTATTTGTAACAGACGCGGCACCATATACATATGTAAGTATGGTTAAAGCTGCCAAGCCATAGCAGTATTTTACCCTCAAATAACGCATGTTACGTGCATTGCCCATGGCCTGCATCGTTTACAAAGTAATTGCAAATATGAATAAAGTGTTTTTAAAGGCTCCAAATAGAGTCGCCATTTCAAAAGAAATGTACCCGGATCTTTAATAGCCGCCCGAACCAGTTGTAACTCGTTGGGGAACTTGGCTAGCAGCGGTTAATTACAATTATGAAAAGATTTTAGAAGTTCTTATGGCTTTGAATAGTGAGGGTTCTCAGTCTATTAAAATTGCAATAGATGTATTAAAAAATATAAAAACAAAAAATAAATTAATTTTCAATGCGGCAAATTTTTGTTTCCTTGAAAAGTTAATAAAAAAAATTACAAACTAGCGATTACACACTCGTTGAGCAGTATGCAATACTAACGGGACAGTTCAAAATATTAGCAATATAAGAATTGCAATACAAAACATAATATTAACAGTAAACTTGAACAAATAATTGCAAAACACGAAGGTCTAAATGTGATAAAATGTATATGTAAATATCATACTGAAAAGTTAACTTATCTTCTTCAAAAGAAGTTTTAAAATATGATGTTAAGGAAGTATTATCTCTTAAATATGCCCCTATTACATCCGTAGACGTAGAAAGAACATTTTCAGTGCACAAAAGTCTTTTTAGATGTACTCGACAATGCTTTTTACTTTAAAATCTATGTCAATATTTTATTGTTTATTGCATTTATACATATCTAAGTTTTTTATCTTATTTTATTCAAAAAGCTTCAATGTTGATTCCATAATATTCTCCCGAATTGAAGTACAATTTCTGTTTTTGATCTAATTGTTTTGTTTTACTTTTATTTATTTTATTTTTATCTGATATTATATGAAATCTTATTGAACTGTTGAATAAAAAGTATATTTTCCTATCATATAATCCATTTTTGTGTTATTTCTCAGAGCATATTTTTTTCATTGCACATTTTCTCGTTTTTGCCGCATATTTAATGCGCATAAAACACTTGTTTTAGAACATACATATCTCCGGTTTCCCTGTTTATAAACATTATGCAGAACTTTATCCAGCCTGGCCTACACAAACAATTATGATATTATTTAATTTGAATAATTATATTATTTTATTTAAAAATTATTATATTAATTTATTTGAAAATTACTATATTTATTATTTTTTAATAGCGGAGCTTAGTGTTCGCTGCAATGGTTTTTGCAAAAATCAGATGCAAAATATCTTAACATTCTCTTTAAATATACACATTCAAATTTGCATTTAAAACACCATTGCAGTTTGCTAAAACATTGGCTAAATTTTTAAAGCAGTAATTATGCAATAGTGGATATACATATGTACATACAGTTGACAGTGCTGCCACACAATTCCTCAACAAATACAACTTTTTATATTCTGTTGCAATAGTTGGCAGAGAAATTCAATTTTTTTTAACAAGAAGCCTACTACGTTTTTTATTATAATTTTGGGTAGACCATATCCAAGAAACACTTAATTTCACTTATGCACATAAACAGATTTTTCTTTATTGTTTCTTTCAAAAAATATTTTCTCTATATGTTCTTAAATGGCAGCTTAAAAGTTTTAAAATTACTAAAAATTCAGTTACGCTTTGTTTTTTCATTCGCTCGTTCTATATCAAACTTTTTTGGAAAACTGACATTTTCTTAGGATATTTTAGTGTTAACTTCAGCATCAACGTGCTGAATGCCTTCATTTATACGTTTTGTCATAGTATATTACAAAATGGAATAAATAAATACATATTTATGTACTTACGTATGTACATACCGTTTCTAAAGTCATGCAAATTTTAGATTTTTGCATATAGTATGTATTTATGTAAATATACTCGTTTCAAAATAAGTTTAAGTGCTTATTGAATGCGAAGTCTCCAGTTTGATATTCAATTTAGCATTATCTGATACGAAAAGTTTGATTTTTTTAATAAAAACTAAAAAAAACCAGACATACATATCTTTACTGAAAACTTTTGGACTTATAGCTTTATCGTAAGATTTGTGTAAATGAAAAAATTTACAGAAAATTCACAGAAATTTTCTTTGCTGTCTGCGTATGGACTGCGTGATGAGAATAAAAGTCGATAATTACCAGCAGACTTCCAGAAACAAATAAAGTCTAGAGCAAACGCTAGTGCTGGTGCATATCTCAGTGATTGAATGGCAAATCGATATAATCAATGGTTGACTGAACCGTGAACTATTACTGTCAGTTCTAAGTAGAGTAAAAATAAAAAATAAATTTGTACTCAGCATCAATGTTGACACGACCAAAAAATTTTGTAAAGGAAATATTGGAAAAAATAATCAAATGAGAAGAAGGGTAACCAAAATTTATTTTTTTTAATATATAATACATATTAACGAAATTTGAAGTTAATATTAACATTAGTTAAAACATAAGGATAAAATAAATTTGCAAAGTAATAAATGTACAAATAGTAATATTAAAAAGTTGCTTGATTGCGTATTTTTTAGTGAATCTTTCATATTTGTTGATTTTCTCATATTTTGGCATGTTCTTGCAATCTCTGCCATTTGCTTCAAATTTCCTTATTTCTGCGATACAATATATTTCGTTTACAATCCAAACATATTAGAATTCACGATTTATTCCAAAATGTGCACTTTACTGATATATACGATAAGCCCTAGGGCGTCTTTGCTTACATGCTTTAAGTGCATAAGTATAAAACATATGATTTCATTTTCATTGACACGAATTGTTTTGCTAAACTACAGCTATAAAATATGGATAGCAAACGAATGAATTTGTTGCAAAACAACTGAATTGAAACATTTAATTAACATCTTTTATGTTTTATGGTTTGCATAAAAATCCGAATTCGCCATATAGTCCGCAAAAAGTGCGCAAATAAGAAAGTGTACTAAAAGAAAAATATACATACCGTCAAATCCATTTTTGATATTATTTGATATGTCTTCTTAACATTAAATTATTCAAAGGATTCAAACCATATGCTATCAACTAATATTATTATAATTTGCTAATATTTCACAATAATTAAAAATATTTTCAATATCTACGCTACAAGAAATGTAATGCTGCCCTTACAGACTACATGTTTTGCAGTGTGTTTGTCAGCTTGAAAATGCATGTGTAATTCGCATGTTTGTCAACATTGTACATTTACAGTCTGTTTATAATATTTGCTTAACACTTTAGTTTTTGGTTTCATCTGACATAACCTATAATCGATTACATCAGTATGAACAATTGTATTTAAGTAATTAAAAATGTTTTTTTTAAATATATTTATTTAATATATATTTTATATATATTTTAATATATATTTTAATATATTTTTAATCATTTGCCGAATCACAAACACTATTATCTTGGCGCCACAAACAATAGACCTGCAAAACAGGTGATGTCAGATGGTTTGTCAGTTGAAAATAGAACACGCTCTATTGAAAATTTTTGCACTGTAAAAGCGGCATGACATTTACAGAAACTAATTTTTTTTGCTTTTATACACAATGTATGCATTTTGCTGTAGGAAATTTTACAAGCACACTGTAAAATACATAGTATATAAAGGCAGCATAAGATTAAGGAAACAGCATTGCAATGCTCCAAATTCTTAGATCTGCTACATTTATGCTAAAAAAGATCACTGCAAATAACCGCAACTTACTTACTCATATCCCAAGAGAAGATCTGTGTGATTCAGATCTTCTGCGGTTTCAAGAAACTAGCTCTACAAGAACCTTAGACTTTAAATGAAATGCCCTTACCGATCACTTCACTTACTCATTTTCACTAATATCTCACAGTGTCAGGAATTGCATCAATTATCTCAGTCAAAATGGCCAAGAAACACTCCCTCGCACGCTCCAGAAATAGCCAAAAGATTATATGTCTACATACCTCAAGCCAGGATATCGACACTCTGAAGAATTTTTCCTCTTGCCCCAGGGCCCTCAAAGTCTTTTCTTATGCGATTCGATTTTTACATAATACACTCACAAAATATCGAACACAAATTCATATTCTCATTCAATTCTAAGCCACAAAGAAATAAATTTCGATAAACACAGATTAATCTCCATAGCTCAGAAATATAATTACTTAGAAGAACTTAAAGATATTTGATATTCTCATACAATATCTAAAAAAGTTCATTAAATGCACTCAATCCATTTTTAAACCATGTTCACTAATAATGGCACCCTCACCCACCGATCGATGTAGTTTAATAGTGCCCTTTCAAATTACTGGCATAGACTTCGCTAACCTCTCCGAAACCAAAAGCTCATCCCTACGAAATACTGCAATAATAATAATTAATTCGTTAATTGCTTCGTCAAGTAAACTGTCTAACACTATATCAGCTATGGTGGGAGAAAGGGGGTTGCCCATTGGCATTCCAAAAATCTGGCTGTAGATTTTCCTTTCGTAAACAAAATAGTTATTATCAGTCAGGCAAAATTTAAGAATTTTTAAAAACATGGATCTCGATGATATAGAGAAACAAAAAGAAACAACAGCACTAGCAAAACATATGATCAACGAAAAACATAAACCAGACTTTGACAGAATAAAAATATTGGACATAGAAACAAAAGAAAAAAAGCGTTACACAATAGAAAGCTTACGTATACAACAGAAAATTAACAAAACTATGAACCAAAAAGAAGACACCGATAATATCAGTTCCAGTTACAGAGTTGTGATAAAATAAAACAAAAAGAAAATTACTGTGATACTATTTTAAGTTGTGTGTTTGATTTAATTTCATGTTAAATGTTGCAATCATTTAAATAGAATTTAATGTGATAAATTACTAAATAATTGTAAGTTTATAATATGTTTGATGTTTTCTATTTTTGTAATATGTAATGTTTTTAAATTAAATAGACATAAAAATCCCCTGAAGATGTCAACAAAAAATTGACGAAACGTTGGGAAGAAGATGTAAAAAAGTTTTTTATTTACATAAAAATAATAGGCCCAATTAGCTTATTGGAAATAAATAAGAACATTTAAATAACCTGGCCAAAAAATAAACAAATCAGAGTATAAACTATTTTATCCTACATAATTACATCAATATACAAAGGTATACCCTAAAGGAATATAAGATGAGCATATGCACCAACACTTCCCTTAACCTAAACGCTTTCTCAGAGCAAACTACTAATACTTCACTTTTATTTCCTTCTTTCTTTGCATTACTATTACTTGTCTGAGTTTCCTATAATTTCTCAATTACATGAGAAATTATAAATTGCCAAATTGGTATTTCCTTGAATAGGTTAGCAATCCAATCAAATATAGTACACTCGCAATTAAAGAATAAATCTAACACAATTATATGCAGTGTTGGTATATCTAGTAAGTACGAAAGCACCGTAAGCTGTTCCAAAAAGGGTAGAAAGCGCAACAAAATTACAAAAAAGGATAAACAAATAAGAGTGATATATTCGGCTGTGCAGAATCTTATATACCCCCCACCATATGCGAAAATTTTTTAAAAGATTAAGAATTTAAATGCAAAAATTACATTAAAACAAAAAAACCACCACTCACCGTCACGGATGCACGCTTACGTGATAGAAACAAAAAATTAATCACGATAAATCACATAAACCAGACTTTGACAGAATAAAAATATTGGACATAGAAACAAAAGAAAAAAAGCGTTACACAATAGAAAGCTTACGTATACAACAGAAAATTAACAAAACTATGAACCAAAAAGAAGACACCGATAATATCAGTTCCAGTTACAGAGTTGTGATAAAATAAAACAAAAAGAAAATTACTGTGATACTATTTTAAGTTGTGTGTTTGATTTAATTTCATGTTAAATGTTGCAATCATTTAAATAGAATTTAATGTGATAAATTACTAAATAATTGTAAGTTTATAATATGTTTGATGTTTTCTATTTTTGTAATATGTAATGTTTTTAAATTAAATAGACATAAAAATCCCCTGAAGATGTCAACAAAAAATTGACGAAACGTTGGGAAGAAGATGTAAAAAAGTTTTTTATTTACATAAAAATAATAGGCCCAATTAGCTTATTGGAAATAAATAAGAACATTTAAATAACCTGGCCAAAAAATAAACAAATCAGAGTATAAACTATTTTATCCTACATAATTACATCAATATACAAAGGTATACCCTAAAGGAATATAAGATGAGCATATGCACCAACACTTCCCTTAACCTAAACGCTTTCTCAGAGCAAACTACTAATACTTCACTTTTATTTCCTTCTTTCTTTGCATTACTATTACTTGTCTGAGTTTCCTATAATTTCTCAATTACATGAGAAATTATAAATTGCCAAATTGGTATTTCCTTGAATAGGTTAGCAATCCAATCAAATATAGTACACTCGCAATTAAAGAATAAATCTAACACAATTATATGCAGTGTTGGTATATCTAGTAAGTACGAAAGCACCGTAAGCTGTTCCAAAAAGGGTAGAAAGCGCAACAAAATTACAAAAAAGGATAAACAAATAAGAGTGATATATTCGGCTGTGCAGAATCTTATATACCCCCCACCATATGCGAAAATTTTTTAAAAGATTAAGAATTTAAATGCAAAAATTACATTAAAACAAAAAAACCACCACTCACCGTCACGGATGCACGCTTACGTGATAGAAACAAAAAATTAATCACGATCATGCATGATTGGTTCTCATCTCTATTCCATAGTAGAGGCTGACTTCATAAACACACCTTGCAAAGCAACACTGGAAGCATGAGTTACAAGGCATTCTAGTGTTGCTTGGCAAACTGCGTTTATGAAGTCAGCCATAAATTATGAATTTCGTAACAAATTTGTAATCCTTTCTTGCCTAGAGTGCAGTATAAAAATATGAACATCCTCTTATTACCACTAAATCAGTTTTCACACTTCAAAAAGTCAATGGTCTTCGACTAAACATAGAAATGATTTGAAACTTAAGAAAAGGTTTAATAATGAAGAAGTTCTGCCAAAATTTATAAAAAATATCGCCAACTATTACATAAATGTGTTAGTCTAATGATTAAAATGTTCCAATATTATCTTCATATTGAAAATAATTTGAAGCTACTAAAAATTCTTAAAAAGAACAAACTTTTTCAAATAAAAAGTAATCAAAATATCTAAAATGTATCAAAAATTAAAAATAGCATATTGTTGTTCAGGATTTGAAACCGTTCCTCCCCGGTTTTTAAAGAATTTTTTTATACATTTTAGTCATTTTTACAACTTTTACTTTTTTTTTAAAGTTTGTGCCACAATTTATTAAAAAACAACGGCACAATCTCATTTAATATACATATATATATTATATTATTTAATTTTTGCGTTTTTTCCAATATTATGAACGATAAAAGGTTTATTTTTCAAAAATACCCAATATGATATTAGATAGGATTTTTACAGTGATGAAATAATTATATAGTGAATTCAGTAAGTTGTCGACGTTTTTATTTGATATAATAATAATACCAAAAATTAAAATAACTTGACGGTGTAAGAAAAAATTTTAAATTATAAAATATAACAACATATTTTAATTAATTACTTTAACTTTATTTTTTCTTTGAAACTCGAATTGTATTCTGATAGTTATAACTTTAAAAATTTGTTAACTTTTCCATTTACTTATCTGTATTGCGGTTGGACCAGGCGATAAAAGTTTTGGTTCAATATGATCTGTATATTTCTGATATAGAAACACAATGAAATTTCAACCACAATTAATTTAAAAAATACGAATTCGGTAATTCATATTCAGCCTGCTAAGAAAACAGATGGATTTAATTAAAAACATTTTTTTATTTAAATCTTCTACTGCGTTTGTAAAATTTTACTGTCTAAAGCTTAGTCTAGACGATATGTTGAATCAGCATATTTATGCTGAAAAATTTGTTATAAGTGCTTGCATATCGTGTAAACGCAAAATTTTTTCAGCATACGTATGTTTAACAACATATGCTAACAGTTTGTTAACAATGTCAACAAACGTATGTTGGTAATTTCAGCATATCGTGTAAACAGCATATTATTAGTGCTTAACAAATTTCCTGCGTATGTTGACGTATATATTATTTGTTGAAAGCAAGCTTTTCAGCATATACCAAATTCGTATGCATATGCGCCTCATGCCTTTAATGTTTTTTAAATGAATTAAAATTTTTGTTGCTTGTTTTTGATGAATAAAAACGATATTTTTCTCCCACTAATATATAAATGTGAAAGTTTGTATGTTTATTACGTCATAGAACCGCTAAAGGTATTGCGGTAAAAATCGGTACACATACTTGTTGTATGCTGAACTGAGACACAGAATATGTACATTTTATTGTTCTTAAAAATTTAATGGGAATATTTTTGGTACCAGAATGAAAAGATTAAATTTTTAAAATTGTAGTTATATTTGTGAGTATTGCCAATCTAATTCACCTTCTTCCACCAAATACATCGTGAATTCCTTTTGTATTTCTTTAGCACCAGTGATTAATTGATTGTTTCTAGGGGTAAAAATGTAGAAGTTGTACTGTTTTCTGTCTCCAAGTACCTGCAATTAACTGTCCATTTTTCCACTTTTCTGTAGCTGTTGGCATCTACAGAAACGGCAAGAAGTTTTAAATTATAAACAGAAAAATAATGCTTCTGTTCTCTTACATTCATATATTTGTCTTCCAGCACTGTATAAATCGCATCCAGCACATTTGGAATAATTGTACTAATAGTGCATTTTGGAACACGAAATAAATATTGTAATAAGGAAAATGAATCACCACTGCTTAGGAAACGTAGAGTCAAAAAAGGCCGATCCTTAGCTGTAATGCTTTTGCGCATCACTGTGTCCTGTCTGGTAATTATTGGCGATACCAAAAAAGCAAATTGTTGAACTGATGCATATCCATACGTAAGAAATTTTTTATACAGATTGTTCTTCCTCTTCCAATTCCTTGTATAGTTTTACACAAAAACCTTCTTCTTGTCGTCGTTCTACCCATTTTTTTGTCAAACTCTACGTCTTTTTGCTTGTACTTCTATATCACTCTCATCCAAGATCAGCACTGTACAAGCAATAGCTAGTGATATTTCGGCTTAAGTCTAGTTTAGTGACACAGCTCAAAAAGAAAAAAATATATATAGGGGTGTAGAAAATGCTGAAATAAGAAGAAAATGTCAAATAAAAAAATTGGGGAAACGTACAGTTCCCGAGTTATGGGCCTCAGAAGTTTCCATATATATACGTGATTTTCCACTGCATTTATAAACGTATATGACCAATATTGATATCATTTTTTATTTTTTGCTAGATTGTTTAATTTTCTATTCGCGATTTCCTTAATATCATTAATTTGAGTATTTTTAAATATTATATCATTGAGCGATAGTTGCAACTTTTGAATGCCTATATTATTAGCCAAGTTTTCTAGCTTTGGTAAGAATTGATCTAAATCAATCTTTCCATTAATAATAAATTTATCCATCGCGGTTTTAATCAATATATGTTTGCCTTTTATTGGTGAACACCTAAGTGTATCTACTACTTTTTGTTTTCTACTACTACGAATTTGTTTTCTAACACAATTTTTGTTAGTGATTTTATACTTGTTCATTATTAAAATTTGTATTAGTGATATTAATATTTTTGTTTTTATTTTGTGATCGTATGTAGTGACTTTAAGTATATTAATATGCTGACCAATTTCTTTAATATCACTGAAATTCATGCGTGATAGAGGTCAGGGGGTCGTCGCCGCACAGTGGGGCCTTTTGAGTTTTATCGTTGCAAAAATCATTGGCACGGTCATAGGTTAGCCGCGGCCCTGTGCATAGTATCGGCATTTGACTGTTTTTATTACAAACATCATAACTTTAAAAGTAATAAAGATAATTTAAAAATCTATAAAGCATTTCAAAGATTACCGCTTTCGCTTAAAAACAAGTATCCTGCATGACCAAATTCCCAGAGAGGCACTATGCACAGTGGTTTTTTCGTTGCAAAAATCATAATTTTTGAAGTTACCAAAATATTTCTAATGGTTAAAAATCGCTTGAATTTTAGATCTTTCAGCTTCAAAATAAGTGCTCCCGCATTATGATAGGCACTGGGCATCCTTTGACCTCTTTTGTCGCAAAAAACATAACCTTTTGTGCTTCAAATGATATTCTTATAAGGAGGTCTATTAAAAATACTACTCTAATATAAGACTATAGACTAATATTACACATTTGTGAAATATTTTTAATATTAATGCTATACAATTTATAATGATATAAAATTATTTAGCATATTTTCTTCAAACTAGTATAATTTTTTAGTTCGTTAGTTTTCTATAAAAAGTCATTAATATTAAGAGCGATATCTAATAGACTTAACATATCGGAGCTATAAATGTGTTCTTCCAAATCCTTTCGAGATCTTACATATCTCCGTGATGAAATTAGTGGGTCTGTCTAATCCGTGAAATTTTGAGCCAAAATCTTATGGACCGTAGCAGTAAGTTTCTTCTCAGGGTACATTTGAGCCATAAGTTGGGCAGTTTTTGATGCATAATCATGAAACTTTGAGCCATTTTCCATTTCTCTAGAGTTTATAGCATTTAAGATAACTGCCAACTTTTTTATAATATGATTGTCTACCCCAGTCTGTTACCTCATCATTTTCAAAATATGCTCTGGACATATTACCATCGTTAGTATTTCCATACCCCTACTTTGGGCAGTCTATTGTCAGTCCAAGCTTCTTAAGAAATTCATTTTGTATAATTTTTTTTCGAGCAGATAGTTCTTCTTTTGGTGTTGCATTCTTATCAAAACATTCTCCTTCTCGCGGAGTTGTATACGCTAGTTTTAAAATAAACTCCATGCACCTAATTCTGACATGTAATGGAGAAATTCCATATATATAGCTTTGCTCATCACTTGAATCATAAAAATTTCTATAGTCTCTCTGCGACTTTTTTCAAATCGCACACTTCAAAGTTGACGAAGTATCTGTTAGTACATTTAAGACTTTGCCAGTAATCATTGTAAGACAAAATTCATAATCAATGAAAACAGTTTTTCCATTCTTCATTTCAAGAACAGAAGGGTTTAGCTCAGAAATTTGCTTTTTTATATCGTTTGCTGTAGATTTGATTATTTCCGAACACTCCTTTGCATATATAAAAAATATCGGACGGCAAGATGCGATTTAGATATATCTTTTGTGGCATTTTGAAGTTTACGTTTTTTTGTGTACTCCGAATACTCGTTTATGGCTTTTGCTGGTCTTCCTCTTCTGCTGTCAGAAAATGTATGCAGTTCTTCGGTGTTTTCAAAAGTTGTTACTCCATTTAGCCAGTCTGAGTTATTTTTCATAAAGAATTTTGTTGTACGGTTTGAGACAAGCCATTTTCTATTAATTACCAAGTAAACGAAGCGAATTTTAACATCCTTTTCGTGGTATCCTGGTAAATCGTATAATTTTTTCACAATAGTAAATTTAAATATATTTTCATTATGTGAGTTTCTGAATGTCTCGAACAATACTGAATTTTGAAATGACATTATCGTAAAATTGTATAAGTTCTGGTACTGATCACTACTTTTACAAAGTAAAAACTTAAATGGCTGCATTACACAATTGCGGTTTAATTTATACTCAGAAATAAAAAAAGCAATAAACTACCTGGTTTGTGAAACAGAAATCCATGCCTCAACTAACTGGATTATAAAACTGCAGTTTTAATTTTACTCAGTATAAAAAAAGTTACAAAACTACCTGCATATAAAAGAGAATTCAAGCAAAATGCAAGGGAAATAGTCATTCAGTAAATCCCGTATAACGAGAAACAATAGAAAAAAAAATTGTTCAAACTGCCTGTTTTGTGAAACAATTAGCTGGATTATACAACTGCAGTTTTTTTATTCAGTATAGAAAAAGTTTTAAAACTACCTGCATATAAAAGAGAATTCAAGAAAAATGCATGAGATTGTAACAGCTTTCTTCATATTTCAAGAAAACCTGTCATTTTTTGTGGATCAAATTACTTAAATTATTTAAACTATTATGTAGCAATGATGCTCAAAAAATGTGGGCGAGACCATTTTTGACAATTTTTAGATATGGTCTATTTTATTTGTAAAAATTACCTAAATATAGGCTGTCAGAAAAACGGCATCTACCGAACAAGTAGGGCATTTGATGAATATTTTGTTACTTTTTTTAATTAAAAATAAACATACTTTTAAAACAATATCAAAAAAGTGATGATCAAACGGCAATTTTTCTGACACTTCAATTCTAAATTTTTTTTAATATCACCTTTTTTTGGCTTCCTAAAAATATGTCGACTTTAAGGAGCTCCACCAGTTATAATTTTAATGCAATTAAAAAAACGTTTTTGAATTGCGATCAGTAAGAAGTTTTTTATACGATGTACTCATTCAGTTCACAAAATTTTGTCATCAAATTTTCTATTTTTGTCACGGGTTTTGGGAAAAGGCGCCATAGTGCGCCGTATCTACATTGAACAACTCTGTTGTTCAGGAAGCTGGAAATTTTCTTCATACGTACAAAATATTTCACCGAGTTTTATATGAACTTCCTTACTGGTTTTTTCAGTTTTGATTGTTGAAAGAAAATGAAACTAATAAAAAAAAGTACGGGAAAATTCTTAAACACCTGGGCATCTCGCTCTATTTTGATTACCCTTGTCCTCTTTAAATTCCTTATCCTTTCTGTCTATTAATTAGCATTTTCTTTTTATTGCACTTGACTTTTCCGTCTATCTTCTTTATTGCGGTTGATCCTTTTTATTTATTGAAAATTCTTGAATTGACATTTTTATAAGTGTCTGTCACCTCTACCGTCTGTCTTTTTTATTGCGGTTGATCTTTTTATTTTTTCATAAAAAAGGGTATAGGAAAATTCTTAAACACCTGGGCATCTTGCTCTATTTTTATTGCACACATTTCTTAACTTTTTCTAAGAAAAAGGATTAGAAACTAAAAAAAGGGATTACAAAAACAACGTGCATTTACATTACATAAAAGTATGCGTGTTACTGCATTTGCATAATTTTCTATCGGTCCCCCACCGGTTATATTGTTGTCTCTTTCTATTTCACTCACCAATGCGTATATTTATGAGTATAAGGATATACAAATACATATATAATTCTTTGATTAGTAAAACCTCGCTCTCTAAATCATTAAAACCACGCCCATAGTTGTAAGTATAAATGGATGGCTAGAAAAATAGTATAATTCATTCTTGTTCAGAAAATTTAAACAGTTTTCGTTAAAAAAGAATTAAATTAAATTAAAACCGAAAAAATGGCCATCTTTACTTGTGATATCTGCGGAAAGTCATTTAATCGCAACTTTTCCTTAAAACGTCATGTGAGGATGCAACATCAAGGTTCTTCAATGATGTGCAACGTATGTAATATACGTTTTTCAGACCGAGCAGAACTTCATTTGCACTTAATAGATCATTCTAGAAGAGAAGAGGAAACTAAAGTTTATTGTAAGGATTGTGGAGAACATATTCCTAAAATAATTTCGCATTATCACTTAAGGATAATTAATTGTGCAGGAAAATCTGATAGTGACGTAAAATGCGTCAAGTCTGTATTTAAAGATCGTATCGTTACGTATATGATTGAAAATACTAATAAAAATTAAAAAATTAAATACTAATAATAAAAAAAATAACTGAAAACTTTTTATGCGAAATAAAAGCTAAAGTGGTTGAATTGCTAAAAAATATTTAGCAATAAAATATAACATTGAACTGTGAATACGTGTTGATAAAGGAAGAAGAAGATGCGTGCACCATAGATATCAAATCCCATCAGACTAAAATGATTACACTTAATATATCTTCAACAACAGATGATATTCAGCAAAGTTATAGTAACCAGTGCGATGTTATTGTGAAAAGGATAAGTGAATTTCAGGAGCGTGATAGCGGATGGGCATTAGTTGAAATATCACGCCTTGAAATAAACATAAATCAATATAAATGCATTAAAGGGTCACAGTACATCCCGCTACCACAAACAATTCAGAGAAAGTTGGCACGTATTGATGTGCAAAATAATGACGAATTTTGCTTTAAGTGGGCCACAATATCGGCATTATATCCAATAAATATTCACTCAAATAGATGCACATCCTATAAAATCCCAGACATAAGAGAAGAAATTATTACATTAGAAAATAGTACTGTTTTAAATTTTAAAAATTTAAATTTCCCTCTCGCTGTCAACAAAATTAAAGCCTTTGAAGTTAACAACCCGGAAATAAATATAAACGTCTTTGGCCTGGAAAATTATGTAATTGTAAAAGCCAAACACGTAAATTTATTACTTTTGGAAGATGGTGAAAGGTTCCACTACGTCTGGATTAAAAATATTTCAAAGTATGTGAATAATATTTATATTGTTGAAATTTAATACTATATTAAAATGATTTTTTTTAATTACAGATTAATAGGAAGTCAATTAACAAAATATTCTCATAAAATATACATCTGTAATTCTTGCTTAATACACTTCAATAGTGAGGTATCATTAAAAAATCACAAGGAACATTGTAATAAAGTTGTAACTAGGATGCCCACGGCAGATAATAATTTTGTAAGTTTTAAGAATTTTAAGAAGCAAATGGATGTGCCTTTTGTTGTATATGCAGATTTCGAGTGTATACTTGAATCAGTTAATGTTCAAAATTTCTCTGATATTAAATCGGTACAAAAGCATATTCCATTTGCTTATAGTTATTATATAAATTGTTCTTTTAATTCTAGCTTAGATATATTTAGAATATATAGTGGTGATAATTCACCACATTTTTTTTTTAAACTTAGTCGATGATAGTTTAGATATTTATAATAATTATTTAAGTATAGTTAAACCAATGAGTTTCTTAACACGGCTTCAACAGGCAAGACAAAATGAGGACACAGTTTGTCATACCTGTAAAATTTTTTTATCTGTTGAAGATCGAGTGACCGATCATTGTCATTTAACTGGCGAATATAGAGGCCCCGCACATAACAAGTGCAATTTAGAGTACCAAATCGCTAACTTCATCCCTATATTTTTCCATAATCTTTCGGCATATGATTGTCATTTGTTTGTACGAGAACTTTCATCTATTGAAGGTGATATAAATATAATTCCTTTAAATAAGGAATTATATGTATTCATATCAAAAATAATCCCTGTAAATGAAAAAAATACTCTTGAATTACGTTTTCTAGATTCTTGTCGGTTTATGTCATCGAGTTTAGAAAAACTAGCAGGGTTTTTGTCCGATGATTATTTGTCAACTCTTAAATCAACTTACCGCATTGACAGTGAATTCAATTTAATGAAGCGTAAAGATGTCTTTCCGTATGGCTATCTAGATTCAGTGAATCGTCTCCAAGAAAGTCATCTACCACCCCGTTCATGCTTCTTTAATAAACTTTCTAATGAGCCGTGTAGTGTAGAGGATTATGAACATGCTGAAAAGGTTTGGAGTAGATTCAAATGTAACACTCTGATGGACTATCTTCTATTATATTTAAAAGTATATGTATGTTTTATTGCTTTGCGATGTATTTGAAAATTTCCGTAAAGTTTGTAAAAACATTTACAATTTAGACCCCTGCCAATATTATACTACCCGGGCTTGTCGTGGGATGCAATGTTAAAAACAATGGAAATTGAGTTGGAATTATTAACTGTTATTAACATGTATAATTTTGTTGTGCGGGGTATTAGGGCGGGTATTGTTCAATGCACTAAACGACATTCGGTAGCCAATAATAAATACGTTAGTGATTATGATCCTACAAAAGAATCTACTTACCTGATGTATTTAGATGTAAATAACTTATATGGTTAGGCAATGTCTCAATACCCTTAAAAATTTCAAGTGGTTATAAAACTTTGAAAATTTTGATGTAAATAATGTAAAAGAAGATTCAGCATTGGGTTACATATTGGAAGTTGATTTAGAGTATCCGACAACATTACACGACTATCATAGTGACTTAACATTTTGTGCAGAAAACAAGAAAATTGAAAGCATAAAACAGCGAAAATTAATAACAGACTTAAACAGCAAAACCAATTATGTAATACATTATCAAGATCTTCAACAATGTATTCAACATGGATTGGTATTACAGAAAACTCATAGAATTCTTGAATTTAATCAGTCTAATTGGTTGAAAAAATATATTGATATTTACAATTATCACAGAACATTAGCTAAGAATTCATTTCAATAAAACTTTTTTAAATTATTAAACAACGCTGTATATGGTAAGACTATGGAAAATGTCGATAAAAGGAAAGACATTAAAATAGTATGTGAATGGGAAAGTAGAGGCAAGCGATTAGGAGCTAGAGCACTTATTGCTAGACCTAATTTTCATAGTTCCCTCAAAATTCATGACGAAATGGTTGCAATTGAAATGAGTAGAGTGCGAACTGAATATAATAAGCCCATTTACATTGGGTTTTCTGTTTTAGAACTATCGAAATGGAAAATGTATAATTTTCATTACGATTACATGAAACCCAAATATTGTGAAAATATTAATTTGAGTTACATGGATACTGATTCTTTTATATATGACGTTAAAACAAATGATCTATATGCAGATATTAGAAATGATATCAAATCACATTTCGATACATCTGCGTATCCGAAAGAAAATGTATTAAATTTCCTACTCATGAATAAAAAAGTATTTTTTAGCAATCCATGAATGGGGACGTGCGAATAGGGTCGAATTTAATGCTCGCAAGACCCAGTGTTGTATGCTTACACACAAATGTACCTACAATCATGCTGCTTCATCTGTAATAATGGGTGGTGTAGATATTGAGGAATCAGAAACTCTCGATGGTTTCAAAAGAAGCATTCAAGTGCCTCGGCTTCCTAAGACGGTGTAAGAGATACTTCACTCCATCTGATCTCCTTAATATTTACACCACCTATATCCGACCGAAAATGGAATACAACTCTCATGTATGGGCCGGTGCTTCAAAGTCTATTTTGAAGATACACGACCGGGTACAGGAGAGGGCAAAGAAGCTCATCGGTGACAGTAGGGTAGCCAACTCTATTGACTCACTGGAGCATCGACGCAATGTGGGATGTATTTCACTGCTTTATCGTTACTACAATGGAATGTGCTCTAACGAAATCAGGGAACTTGTTCCCGAAACCCGCTCATTTGTACGAACAACACGTTCTTCGTTAAGAGCGCATCCATTTGTGGTTGATATGCCAGTGGATGGATTCGTTCTTTAGCCGAACAGTTCGCATGTGGAATAAACTTCCTGCAGAGGTCTTTCCTGTTACTTTCAGTGTGGGAAAGTTCAAATCGAACGTCCAAAAACACTACTCCCTTTATCCTCCTTCCCATAACCAATTTTCCTAGTTCCGGCACAATGCATTGCATATGTAGGGGTCATCCCCTGAGTGCTGGTCCAAGTTAAAAATAAAAAATAAAAAGTATTAGGGATGATGAAAGATGCATGCAATGGTAAAGTAATTAAGGAGTTCATTGGTTTGCGGTCTAAAATGTGTAAATAAAAATAGATAGGATAGACACAGAAATAAAAAAGAAAAGGAGTAAAACAGAGTGTGACCAACAAATTATCAATTAATGATTTTAGAAAATGTTTGCTGGAGAAAAAACTATATTATAATTCAATGTATGTGTTTAGATCTGAGGTGCATAAAATATACACAATATATAAGTAAACTTACATTAAGTTATTTAGATGACAAGAGATTTATACGTGAAAATGGTGTTGATACTTATACGTGGGGACATTACAAAATAAATTGTCCCTCAACAGTATCAACATCATCAAATTTAAATATTTATAAAGAAATTATGGAAGAGTATGATGATATTTTTATGCAAATTGATTATATAAATAATCAAGCCTCAATTAATTTTATACATAAGTTTAAAATGATTCTGATGACGATATTTTTAAAGAAATTGCATGTTAACTTTCCTATATAATAACAAACAATTGTAAAATATAAAAATATTATGAAAAAAGGAAAAATATAAATTGTTGTTTTATTTTAAATGATATTTATTGAATAGAAATTTTGAACATAAATGTCCACAATTAAATGTATTGAATTTTTGTTTTTGTTCATAATTATATTCAATTGGAGTTTTAAGATAGTTAACTATTTCAACTGTTGGTTGTAAGTTTCTAAAGCTATCAAAATATTCTTTATAGTTATAATTTTTATAATGGGCTACCCAATGTGTTCCAGGACCGCTGAAATTATCTAAATTAACAATACCACATTCCTGAGTTAGTGCTTTTTTAGGAAAACAATTACGCATAAAAACACCTCTAAAATGATTAAGTTGCTTAGCATATTTCATTAAATCTAGATCCGTTAAAGGTCGATTGGGTACACTATCTAAACGTTTTTTGGAGCTGGATTATAATAGAGTCCATATCCTGATTTATATGGTTTAATATATAAACATTTTCCCATAGCAATTGATTCCATATGCTTCTTATGTCGAGTAGCCTCTGCTAGTTATTGTTTTCCATTTTTAATATCATTAACGGCTTTAACAATAGCTGATCCTCCGGTAGCTAATCCTCCCAAAGCTGATAGAGCTGTTAAAAAAGGAATTAATGGTAGAAAACCACCAATTTTTGGTACTGGAATAACTCTTGGTATACTAATATTAGCTTTCTCTTTCCTTTTAAAATTTGAATGAACATATTTTTGGGTAATCTTAACAGCATCGCTTATACTATCGGGAGTCCCATTTTTCAAAAGTTTTAAAGCATGTTTGACGGTAGATGAAAGCAATTTTTTATTGCATACTTTGCATATTTTCTTTTTCACATTATTCTTAATTTTCTTTGATACACGAGGCTTAGTATTCTTCATGCCTAATCCAAATTTAACTTTTGCTTTCATTGCGTTTGTTACGAACCACGCGTGTGGTCGCTCTTTGAAACCGCTATCTTTAGATATTACTCGTTGCCAAGCTTTTTCAGATAATATTTGATCTGCTTGATGTCTTTTATTAATATCGCTTGTTCGTGAATATTCAATATCGTGCTCTCTACAAGCTGCATCCAATAAATTTATGCCTTTATCTCCTCTTACTAAACGTTTTGCAAGTTTTGTTCTAGGTCCACAAAACTGATTACCAGGTCAATGCAGTTCAACCGGCAATTTATCTATTAAGTTGTTTACAAAACCGCTTCCAGTCTTATACTGATTTAGCTTATTTCCTTTGGTATAGTTTATAACCATTTTATTTAATTTTACTTTAACATACGTGTAACTAGTTGACAAAAAACAAAAAAGCAATAATACTTAAGCATTAATCAAACCAAAAAAGTTTGTCTTAAGTAAAAACAAAAATTAGAACGAAAAATGGTACATGAGATAAAACCAACGTGTAAACAATAGGTTAATTTAACGTTAATTAGTGATGGTAAAATTTGAATATTGACAGTGGAAAAGCAGTGTTTACTGTAAAAACAAATAATAATACAAATAACTCTCGTATGCTTTTTCTAGACATTATTTGTATAAATACAAATTTTAAATCACATTCAACCGAGCCGCCTAAACAGTGGCGGATACATGGAAACATACATGAACACTGATGATGGGAGTGTAGCGGCTCCCGAAAAACAACGTTTTTTCTGTTCGGCCGTGTAAGTTGAAATTAATTGGTGTTAAATTTTTCCCTTGTTGCTTTGGAATATTGTCTCATGTCCAATTCTTTCTGACTAAAAATGTTACGAACTTTAGCCACAATAATAATCACTTTGGATTAAAAAAAACTATACGTGTAATGTGTTCTATACTAAAAATTGAAATTATGAGATTTCTTTATATAAGATTGAATTTATAGATAAGATATATCAGTTATCAATATGCGATTAGTAGAGCAAGCCAAACAAATTGTTATAAGAAATGTGGCTGAATCTCAAGAACAGAAAGCCAAAATTAAACATAGCACATTACTACCCAATTCAATACGATCATTAATGTAGGACCTTCAAACTGTGAAAAAACAAACGTCATGATTGGTCTAATAGAAAGTCCTAATGGTCTTAGATTTAGAAATTTTTATATATATTCAAAGTCTTTATATCGACCAAAATACTGTTACCTTAAGAAACTGATCGATCCCATAAAAGGAATGAATCTTTTTACATTTTTGGAAAATGATAAAGTTTTAAGCCCAGCGGAAGCAAAACCAAACTCTATTATGATCTTTGATGATGTAATTTATGGTAAACAAGATAATATTAGAGATTACTTTTGTATGGAAAGACATAAACATATTGATCGCTTTTATTTATGTCAAGCGTACACGAAAATTCCAAAGCATCTAATACGAGATAATGCTAATATGATTATAATTTATAAACAAGATAAAATGAATTTACGACATACATACATATATATAATGATCATTTTAGTGGAGATATGAAATTTAAAGAACGGATATATGTAGTGAGTGCTGGAAAGATAAATATGGGTTCGTTGTTGTCAGTAAAGACGATTCAGGACAATATAGAAAAGGTTTTGATAAAATCATACAACTGTAAGTGAGATTAGTTCAGGAATAGATACAAATCAGATAGAAGCAGATCACAACCGTAAAAAAATCAGACCACAACCAGTGAAAAGCTGTTCATAACCAGTTAAAAGCAGATACAAAGCTGTTCATAGCCAGTTAAAAGCAGATACAAAGTAGTTCACAATCAGTTAAAAGCAGTTCACAACCAGATAAAAGCAGTTCAGAACCAGATAAAAGCTATTCGTAACCATTTAAAAAGCTGTTCGTAACCAGTTAAAAAGCTGTTCGTAACCCGATAAAAAGCAGTTCACAACCAGATGCAAAGCAGTTCACATCCCGGTACAAACCAGATCGATATGAATAATAACAAATTATTAAAAGATATTGTTAAGACAAGAACGATATTAAAAGAAAAACTAAAAAAATATAAAACTAAATGAAGCTTAATTTATTAGAAGATACATTTAAACCTGTAACAAAACCTTAAAATAAGATGATTAAAAAAGCTCATGATTATAAATCAGATGATTATCAATCAAATAATGATATATCAGATTCAGAACTGCCATCAGATGGTAATGATGTCACAAAATATTTCCAAAAGCGACCAACCTTCACGTAATGAACAGTCCCTAAAAGGGTTACCAAATGTTGATGATATTTTACAAATTCAACCCAACGCTCCTTACCAGAATTCAACCGACTTTTCGCAGAATGCCACACAAAACCCAAATAATAATTCCGGTAATATTATACTGACAAAGGGGCAGTTTATGGACTTGATAGGTAGTTTAAATATTCGCCAAGAGCCAAAAACAACTTTCGTTAAATGTACTGCAAGATTTAGTGGTGGTAGAAGTACTACTAAAATCGATGACTTCATAGCAACGATATTAATCTTTAAGGACGCTGAAAATGTATCAGATGCAATGGCTTTAACATGTCTGTCCCTATTGCTTGAAAGGTGGCAAGGCGTTAAAGATGAGGCCAAAGATTTTGAAATGGCATTTGACTTGTTGAGAAAGGCATTTTCGCCCCCGAAGCCGGATTGGAGAATTTTATCGGAAATAAGTCAAGAGAGACAGAAAATATTCGAATCTACAATGCTCAGTATTGTTTTTTCGCAGCTGCTTCTCCCTATACGAGAAAAAATTCCCTGGGAAAGCATGAATTCTTTTCAAAATTTGTTACAAAGAGCTAGAGATATTGAAATGCTCATACAAGAAAACAAAGGACAGAAAGAAAAGATAGCTGATAGTGCAGAGAGTCCTTTAGTACGATGCTCTATTTGTAGGAAGAAAAACCACACATCAGAGTCATGCTATAAAAGAATTGAGGCTGACCGAAAGGGGACCCTAAAAATAAAGGAAACCACTTTAAATTGTTATAGCTGTGGCTTAGCAGGATGATCCTGATATAAGGTATAAGGAAAATATTTGAAGGCAGTGTTAGAGACTGCTTAGAAACCGATGTATATGATTGGGATCTTTTTCCACCAATAGAAAGAATCAAAACTGATGATAAATCAGTGAAAATTGTGGAAAACCATGTTATAGATATAAATTCTTTCGATTTTAAACTAAAAAATGCTGAAGGAGCAGATTTATCAACAAGCCAAAAACTAGTTCTAGAGAATCTATTAAAAGAATTTCAATCAGTCTTTGAAAATACTACAGAAACAGTTCCGCATGTTCAACGCTTTATTAACACAGGCACACATCCTCCTATATCCTGTTCTTCATATCGCATTTCATCGGTAATGAGATAAAAACTTAAAATTGAAATTGCTGCTATGCTGAAAAATGAAATAATCAAAGAAGAAGAGTCACCTTGGGCATTTCCGGTTGTGTTAGTTCCAAAGAAAAGCGGAGGTATTAGAGTATGCGTCGGTTATCGCCGCCTAAATGCAGTCACCGTAACAGACAAATATCCTCTCCCAAGAATGGATGATCTGCTTCATGCTGCAAAAGTATCCTCTTACATGTCCACCATAGATCTTAAAGCTGGATATTGGCAAATTAAAATGACTGAGACATATAAGCTAAAAACAGACTTCACAACTCCTTTTAGTATTTATGTATTTAATAGGATGCCTTTTGGACTCAAAAACGCACCGGCGACCTTTCAAAAACTCGTCGATAAGTTTCGAAATAGTTGGCCGGAAATTATCTTACTAGCATATTTACATGACATAATTGTATGATCAAAAGATTTTGAATCCCATATCAAAGATCTTCGAAAAACATTTAAAATAATAAAATATTAAACTTCAATTAAATCGAGAAAAATGTAACTTTTGTAGATCTGAAGTCAAGCGACCTTTCAAAAACTCGTCGATAAGTTTCGAAATAGTTGGCCGGAAATTATCTTACTAGCATATTTACATGACATAATTGTATGATCAAAAGATTTTGAATCCCATATCAAAGATCTTCGAAAAACATTTAAAATAATCAAAATATTAAACTTCAATTAAATCGAGAAAAATGTAACTTTTGTAGATCTGAAGTCAAGTATTTAGGTCACGTGTTGACCGTTAATGGTTTGAAACCCGATCCTGGGAAAACAGCAGCGATTTTACTAAGACCACATACTAAAAACTTAGAACAATTAATTTCATTTTCACAAACATATGCTAGTAGTCTACTTCTCTCTGCTGAAAGAAATTATTCAACGACAGAACAAGAAGCTTTAGCGGTAGTTTGGGCTGTTAAAAAGTTCCGTGGCTACATCGAAGGTTCAGAGATTTCAATTCTAACGGACCCTTAAAGTGGCTCTTTAGCCTAAAGTCGCCTACAGCCCGTTTAGCAAGATGGGCTCTCCAGCTCCAACCATATAATATTAAGTATAGTTATACGCCCGGGAGACAAAATGTTGTTGCAGAAACACTATCTCGTCCACCTTGTCAAATAGAAAATCATAACGACATCACATGTGAATGCTATTCTATAAGTATAGATTTTCCGCAGCAAGGTTCAGCAGATATGCGAAAAGCTCAACTCGAAGACCCAGAAATACGTTCTATTATTATTTTGCCATTTGAATCTGACAATGAAAACTTGGAGTATTTTATCGTTATTGCTGTGACCAAGATTCGGAAAATGGACAATTGGTAGTTCCAAAGTCAATGCGAAAATAATTCTCCGTAGATTTCATGATGACCCTACAGCAGGACATTATGGTATTGAAAAAAACTATCAACCGCATTGTTCCTAACTATTACTGGCAAAGTATGGGATCGGAAATAACAGCATATATAAAAAAATGCATTGAGTGCTAAAAATACAAACGAACAAATTTCAAACCAGCTGGCTTATTTCGTACAGTTTCTAGTAGGCAAGGTTTTGAAGTCATTGCCATAGATCTCGTCGGCCCACTACCCCGCACTAATAGAGGACATCAATGGATCTTAGTTATAGAGGACATTTGTAGCCGTTGTGTTGAATTGTTTGCATTAAGAGAAGAAAGTGCAGAAAACTTCTCAATAATTATTTTAAAAGAAATCGTTTTACGCTATGGAGTTCCAAGGAGAATTCATACAGATAATGACTGTCAGTTCATATCTGCAATTATGCAATAATTAAGGGGATGGCCCTTACAAAATAATACATAAATGAGGAACGTGTTACACCATCGCTGCAGAAGAAAACCCTCAGATACCAATCGGAACATATCATGCAGCAGATTTAACATCATATGGAAATTATACAGCTAACCCAATCTATCCCATTCGACGACGTGGTCGACCTGTTGCAAATACAACAACAACAACATCCACTCAAAATCAATCAACAATAAATCCAAATAGTTCTGAAACTGATACATTACCAAATCGTCCGACAACAACAACAAACACACACTCAACAACTAAAATGCAGAATAATGAAAATAGTAGCAGAACTCTGAGGCAAAAACAATCCAGGAAATACTACTAAAATCCAGCCACATCATCGGGACGATTAATGCAGCTGAGGGGGAGGCTGAAGCAGAATGATTATTATTATTATTTTACTTTTGTACAAATAAACATTTATTTATTGATCAAATCAAAATTAAATCTGAATATATTTTGAATTTTGTCCTAATTAATTATACCTAAACTGTTTATTATTGTATTGAGTATTATTTATTATTTGTTTTCTCTTTCATTTTATATGAATACAACTTTTGTTTGCTCATCTTACTTATTAATTATGTACTTGTTCTTTAAAATTTATTATTGAAAATTAACTGTTTATTTCCCAATTTAATTCAACTCAGTTCTCTTTTCCATTTTGTTACTTCTTTAAAAATGTGATTATAAGAACACATCAAATGTAAATTTTTATCATTCGACGTTAAGCAGCCAACTAATAAAGACCTAGTGTAATCAATATAGAAACAGTGTTTTTCTTCAAAAATATTTAATAATAAAAATAATCAAATAATAATATATGTATGTAGGCGAATATAACGTTACTCAGTTTATTCAAGCCTCATATTATAATACCATTAAATAAATATATTTAAAGTATTTGTGGTCATTTAGGACGTTTCCGTCTGGTAGACCCTGTATGGTAATATATTTATAAATATAATTCGAGTCTCATTTCCTTTAGTCCTGTATTTATTGAATCGTCTTTACTGACAACAACGAACCCATATTTATCTTTTCAGCACTCACTACACATATCCGTAAATTCTTTAAATGTCATATCGCCACTAACATGATCATTATATACATATATGTCTTAAATTCATTTCATCTTGTTTAAAAATTATAATCATATTAGCATTATCTCGTATTAGATGCTTTGGAATTTACGTTTGTTTGTGTACGTTTGATAAAATAAAAGCAATCAATATGTTTATGTCTTCCCATACAAAAGTAATCTCTTATATTATCTTGTTTACCAAAAATTACATCATCAAATATCATAGTTGAGTTTGGTTTTACTTCTGCTGGGCTTAAAACTTTATCATTTTCCGAAATTGTAAAAAGATTCATTCCTTTTATGGGATCGATCAGTTTCTTAAGGTAACAGTATTTTGGTTGATATAAAGACTTTGAATATATATAAAAATTTCTTAATCTAAGACAATTAGGACTTTCTATTAGACCAATCATGACGTTAGTTTTTCCACAGTTTGAAGTCCTACAATTAGTGATCGACTTGAATTGGGTGCTATGTTTAATTTTAGCTTTCTTTTCTTGAGATTCAGCCACATTTCTTATAACAATTTGTTTGGCTTGCTCTACTAATCGCATATTGATAACTGATGTATCTTATCTATGAATTCAATCTTATATAAGGAAATCTCATCATTTCAATTTTGAGTATAGAACACATTACACGTTAAATAAAAAATAAATAAAATGGTTATAAACTATACCAAAGGAAATAAACTAAATCAGTATAAGATTGGAAGCGGTTTTGTAAACAACTTAATAGATAAATTGCCGGTTGAACTGCATTGACCTGGTTATCAGTTTTATGGACCTAGAACAAAACTTGCAAAACGTTTAGTAAGAGGAGATAAAGGCATAAATTTATTGGATGCAGCTTGTAGAGAGCACGATATTGAATATTCACGAACAAGCGATATTAATAAAAGACATCAAGCAGATCAAATACTATCTGAAAAAGCTTGGCAACGAGTAATATCTAAAGATAGCAGTTTCAAAGAGCGACCACACGCGTGGTTCGTAACAAACGCAATGAAAGCAAAAGTTAAATTTCGATTAGGCATGAAGAATACTAAGCCTCGTGTATCAAAGAAAATTAAGAATAATGTGAAAAAGAAAATACGCAAAGTATGCAATGAAAAATTGTTTTCATCTATCAAACATGCTTTAAAACTTTTGCAAAATGAGAAACCCGATAGTATAAGCGATGCTGTTAAGATTACCCAAAAATATGTTTATTCAAATTTTAAAAGGAAAAGGAAAGCTAATATTAGTATATCAAGAGTTATTCCAACACCAAAAATTGGTGGTTTTCTACCATAAATTCCTGTTTTAACAGCTCTATCAGCTTTGGGAGGATTAGCTACCGGAGGATCAGCTATTGTTAAAGCCGTTAACGATATTAAAAATGGAAAACAACAACTAGCAGAGGCTACTAGACATAACAGGCATATGGAATCAATTGCTATGGGAAAAGGTTTATATCTTAAACCATATAAATCAGGATATGGACTCTATTATAAACCAGCTCCAAAAAACGTTTAGATAGTGTACCCAATCGATCTTTAACGGATCTAGATTTAATGAAATATGCTAAGCAACTTAAACATTTTAGAGGTGTTTTTATGCGTAATTGTTTGCCTAAAAAAGCACTAACTCAGGAATGTGGTATTATTAATTTAGATAATTTCAGCGGTCCTGGAACACATTAACTATCTTAAAACTCCAATTGAATATAATTATGAACAAAAATTCAATACATTTAACTGTGGACATTTGAAATAAAACAACAATTTATATTTTTCCTTTTTTCATAATATTTTTTATATTTTACAATTGTTTGTTATTATATAGGAAAGTTAACATGCAATTTCTTTAAAAATATCGTCATCAGAATCATTTTAAACTTATGTATAAAATTAATTGGGGCTTGATTATTTATATAATCAATTTGCATAAAAATATCATCATACTCTTCCATAATTTCTTTATAAATATTTAAATTTGATGATGTTGATACTGTTGAGGGACAATTTATTTTGTAATGTCCCCACGTATAAGTATCAACACCATTTTCACGTATAAATCTCTTGTCATCTAAATAACTTAATGTAAGTTTACTTATATATTGTGTATATACTTTATGCACCTTAGATCTAAACACATACATTGAATTATAATATAGTTTTTTCTCCAGCAAACATTTTCTAAAATCATTAATTGATAATTTGTTGGTTACACTCTGTTTTACTCCTTTTCTTTTTTTATTTCTGTGTCTATCGTATCTATTTTTATATACACATTTTAGCTCGCAAACCAATGAACTCCTTAATTACTTTACCATTGCATGCATCTTTCATCTTCCCTAATACTTTTTTTTTTAACTTGGACCAGCACTCAGGATTTTCCCACACTGAAAGTAACAGCAAAGACCTCTGCAGGACGTTTATTGCACATGCGAACTGTTCGGCTAAAGAACGAATTTTCTCTGTAATGCGTAGTGCGATCCACTGGCATATCAACCACAAATGGATGCGCTCTTAACGAAGAACGTGTTGTTCGTACAAATGAGCGGGTTTCGGGAACAAGTTCCCTGATTTCATTAGAGCACATTCCATTGTAGTAACGATAAAATAGTGAAATACATCCCACATTGCGTCGATGCTCCAGTGAGTCAATAGAGTTGGCTACCCTACTGTCACCGATGAGCTTCTTTGCCCTCTCCTGTACCCGGTCGAGTATCTTCAAAATAGACTTTGAAGCACCGGCCCATACATGAGAGTTGTATTCCATTTTCGGTCGGATATAGGTGGTGTAAATATTAAGGAGATCAGATGGAGTGAAGTATCTCTTACACCGTCTTAGGAAGCCGAGGCACTTGAATGCTTCTTTTGAAACCTGAAAAATATGATCAGTCCATCGAACATCACATTTAATTTTTATGCCAAGAACATCAAGAGTTTCTGATTCCTCAATATCTACACCACCCATTATTACAGATGAAGCAGTATGACTATACGTACATTTGTGTGTAAGCATACAACACTGGGTCTTGCGAGCATTAAATTCGACCCTATTCGCACGTCCCCATTCATGGATTGCTAAAAAATACTTTTTTATTCATGAGTAGGAAATTTAATACATTTTCTTTCGGATACGCAGATGTATCGAAATGTGATTTGATATCATTTCTAATATCTGCATATAGATCATTTGTTTTAACGTCATATATAAAAGAATCAGTATCCATGTAATTCAAATTAATATTTTCACAATATTTGGGTTTCATGTAATCGTAATGAAAATTATACATTTTCAATTTCGATAGTTCTAAAACAGAAAACCCAATGTAAATGGGCTTATTATATTCAGTTCGCACTCTACCCATTTCAATTGCAACCATTTCGTCATGAATTTTGAGGGAACTATGAAAATTAGGTCTAGCAATAAGTGCTCTAGCTCCTAATCGCTTGCCTCTACTTTCCCATTCACATACTATTTTAATGTCTTTCCTTTTATCGACATTTTCCATAGTCTTACCATATACAGCGTTGTTTAATAATTTAAAAAAGTTTTATTGAAATGAATTCTTAGCTAATGTTCTGTGATAATTGTAAATATCAATATATTTTTTCAACCAATTAGACTGATTAAATTCAAGAATTCTATGAGTTTTCTGTAATACCAATCCATGTTGAATACATTGTTGAAGATCTTGATAATGTATTACATAATTGGTTTTGCTGTTTAAGTCTGTTATTAATTTTCGCTGTTTTATGCTTTCAATTTTCTTGTTTTCTGCACAAAATGTTAAGTCACTATGATAGTCGTGTAATGTTGTCGGATACTCTAAATCAACTTCCAATATGTAACCCAATGCTGAATCTTCTTTTACATTATTTACATCAAAATTTTCAAAGTTTTATAACCACTTGAAATTTTCAAGGGTATTGAGACATTGCCTAACCATATAAGTTATTTACATCTAAATACATCAGGTAAGTAGATTCTTTTGTAGGATCATAATCACTAACGTATTTATTATTGGCTACCGAATGTCGTTTAGTGCATTGAACAATACCCGTCCTAATATCCCGCACAACAAAATTATACATGTTAATATCATTTAATAATTCCAACTCAATTTCCGTTGTTTTCAACATTGCATCCCACGACAAGCCCGGGTAGTATAATATTGGCAGGGGTCTAAATTGTAAATGTTTTTACAAACTTTACGGAAATTTTCAAATACATCGCAAAGCAATAAAACATATAATAGAAATATAAATATAATAGAAGATAGTCCATCAGAGTGTTACATTTGAATCTACTCCAAACCTTTTCAGCATGTTCATAATCCTCTACACTACACGGCTCATTAGAAAGTTTATTAAAGAAGCATGAACGGGGTGGTAGATGACTTTCTTGGAGACGATTCACTGAATCTAGATAGCCATACGGAAAGACATCTTTACGCTTCATTAAATTGAATTCACTGTCAATGCTGTAAGTTGATTTAAGAGTTGACAAATAATCATCGGACAAAAACCCTGCTAGTTTTTCTAAACTCGATGACATAAACCGACAAGAATCTAGAAAACGTAATTCAAGAGTATTTTTTTCATTTACATGGATTATTTTTGATATGTATACATATAATTCCTTATTTAAAGGAATTAATTTTTAACAATATAAATTATATTCACATAGGTACCTTGAAAAATTTTTAATCCAGACGTAGTGGAACCTTTCACCATCTTCCAAAAGTAATAAATTTACAATTGCTTAATTTTCCAGGCCAAAGACATTTATACTTATATCCGGGTTGTTAACTTGAAAATTCGTCATTATTTTGCACATCAATACGTGCCAACTTTCTCTGAATTGTTTGTGGTAGCGGGATGTACTGTGACCCTTTAATGTATTTATATTGATTTATGTTTATTTCAAGGCGTGATATTTCAACTAATGCCCATCCGCTCCTGAAATTCACTTATCCTTTTCACAATAACATCGCACTGGTTACTATAACTTTGCTGAATATCATCTGTTGTTGAAGATATATTAAGTATAATCATTTTAGTCTGATGGTGCATGCATCTTCTTCTTCCTTTATCAACACGTATTCACAAAACAGTTCAATGTTATATTTTATTGCTAAATATTTTTTAGCAATTCAATCACTTTAGCTTTAATTTCGCATAAATAGTTTTCAGGTATTAAATTTGTTTTATTAGTATTTTCAATAATATACGTAACGATACGATTTTTAAATATAGACTTGATGCATTTTACGTCAGATTTTCCTGCACAATTAATTTTATTTTTATTTGTCCTTAAGTGATAATACGAAATTATTTTAGGAATGTGTTCTCCACAATTCTTACAATAACATTTAGTTTCCTCTTCTCTTCTACAATGATCTATTAAGTGCAAATGAAGTTCTGCTCGGTCTGAAAAACGTATATTACATACGTTGCACATCATTGAAGAACCTTGATGTTGCATCCTCCCATGACGTTTTAAGGAAAAGTTGCGATTAAATGACTTTCCGCAGATATCACAAGTAAAGATGGTCATTTTTCGGTTTTATTTAATTCTTTTTTAACGAAATGGTAAAACTGTTTAAATTTTCTGAACAAGAATGAATTATACTATTTTTCTACCCATCTATTTATACTTAAAACTGTGGGCGTGGAGTTAATGATTTAGAGAGCGAGGTTTTACTAATCAAAGAATTATATATGTATTTGTATATCCTTATACTCATTAATATACGAATTGGTGAGTGAAATAGAAAGAGACAAAAACATAACCGGTACGGGACCGATAGAAAATTATGCAAATGCAGTAACACGCATACTTTTATGTAATGTAAATGCATGTTGTTTTTGTAACCCCTTTTTTAATTTCTAATCCATTTTCTTAGAAAAAGTTAAGAAATGTGTGTAATAAAAATAGAGTGAGATGCGCAGGTGTTTAAGAATTTTCATATACCCTTTTTTATAAAAAAAAATAAAAAGATCAACCGCAATAAAAAAGACAGACACTTATAAAAATGTCAATCCAAGAATTTTCAATAAATAAAAAAGATCAACCGCAATAAAACAGATAGACGGAAAAGTCAAGTGCAATAAAAAGAAAATGCTAATGGATAAACCGAAAGGATAAGGAATTTCAAAAACGACAAGGGTAATAAAAATAGAGCGAGATGGTCACGTGCTTAAGAATTTTCTCATACCCCTTTTTGTTTGTTTTATTTAGTTTCATTTTCTTTCAATAATCAAAACTGAAAAAAATCAGTAGGGACGGTTCATATTTAACTCGGTGAAATATTTTGTACGTATGAAGAAAATTTCCAGCTTCCTGAACAACAGAGTTGTTCAATGTAGGTACCCGGGTAGGGGTGTTCTTATAGAAGTTTCAGGGCTTATGTTCAATAGAGGAGCCGTGACTGACATTCAAATCAGGCATGTGAAAACAACAAAAATTTTTTACATATTTTACATATAAAATTTTTTTGAAACCCCGTAATACACAACACAAATTTTATTAAACATCCTAATACAAACAACCATCCAAGGATGGAAAACGCATTTCCATAATAAATACACTTAATCACCTAACAAAAAATATTTTTAACGGTAACGTTTTCCAGCCAGGCATACACATTCGTTTTGTATGAAAAACGTGGTCGCGATCCGGTATAAACATACTACTGTTGTCCGTGAGGTGAATTTATCAGCAATTTAGCAGGATATTTTCTTGTTCCGTATATAAATGATGATTCAGATAAATATAAAAGACTTTATCAGCATCCCTTTGGTTGTCCATGAGGTAAATTTATCAGCAATTTACCAGGATCTTTTGTTGTCCGTAGATAAATGATGATTGTAGAAATAAGGTGTTGCATTGCCCATGAGTTAAATGTAGATAGATAATTGTAGAAATGAGGTAACACAATTATAATGATTATTTTTACTTTTTTTAAAGTTTTTTTATATACGGGGCTGGTAATGTTGCCTTGTTATTGTGAATATGAACAAATAAAATGTGATTGTTATTATGACTGTTAAGCCTAATCCTTTTTCTATGATAAGTCTATTTTGTTTTTTCTTCGTTATTGTTTTTGACTTGAATTGTTTTTGTTTCTACATTTTCTTTGTCGTTCACTGTTTTACCCACTTCATAACCCGCAAATATGATCGGTATTGTTTGTAAAATTTTTTCCCACCAACCCATTTCACATATAATAATTGCACAATATTCAAATTTTTATTTTTATAATTTCACAATATCTTATATATTCACAATATGTAATATACGCACGTCTTATTTGCAAATAAAAATGTTCCGCATTGAAATTTTTGGCGTATAAACGGTGAGTTAATTTTTTATTCACAAATAACTAACTCACGAAAAGAATTCCTGATTAAAAAACTATTTGCAAATAAAACGCAAGTCGTTGCCACTTCTTTTAATGCTCTTAGTGTTTTTGACGATCAGGTAGTCTTATTAACATATGACAAAATAAATTAATTGATTGTGCGCGTTAAAAGAAATCAAAGACGAGATAATAAAAAGTTAATAATCCTTCATATTTTAAAACTTTGAAAAATTAGCCTTGAAATTTTCGCACCAGTTTTTTTTATCAACATATGTATGTTTTCACAGCAGTATTGCCAATTAATTGATTATTTACTATCCGGCACCCCTTAAATATGATTTTATTATTAAATTGTCTTTGCGTATAAACAGTGAGTTAATTATTTGCAAATTAGTTTTATTTACAAATATGTAAGGCTCGATGTCACGGTCGCCATGTAATAATTATACAATCATTTATTTAAAAAACTGACTACCTTTTACTACGAGCTAAACTTATATACTATTGAAAAGTGTCTTGAATGTATGTGTTAAGCATGTGTCACAACAATTCGTATTTTCTGATTTACATTCCTGATCCAATAACACTTTAAGTGCATTATACGTTTTTCAATTATACAATATCTTCATAAGTGCATTGCCTCTCACTATGACTAATTTACTTTGTTAAACTGTTATTTTTAACAAGCAACCTTCTCAAGTTCTCTCAAAATTTATATGTCATTCAACTGACCTAAATATTCGGCATTTTTTTAAATTTCATGACATACATTCACAAAAAAATTATTAACTTGGATAAAGCAATCTAGAAGCTAAATATATATACATTTGTGGAAAATGGGTATTCGCCATACTTTTATTCAAAATACAAATGCATTTTAATTTTTCTATTATAAATACAAAATAGTTTTTAATAAAATTTTGATTTTCTCAATGGAAATGATATATTGTAAGTATTTTTTACTCTATAATTTTGCTGTTTTTTAATCAATATTAAATAATGCAATTTTTCTGATGTTCGCGTGTTTTTAAGAATTTTTGCCATTTAAGAGATTTTTTCAAAACTTTTGGCAATCGGCACAATTATATAAATTTTTTTTTGTACCCTTCACCGAAAAAATTTGGAAAGGGGATATATAGGTTTGTCATTCCGTATGTAATTTCTTCATTATTCATTTAAGACCCCGTAAAGTATATATATTCTAGATCCTTATAGAAGTCGAATGAGCGATGTCCGTCTGTCCGTCTGCTACATTTTTGTGTATTTAGAATTAAGGCCTCAACACAATAGAGGAATAAATTTTATACCATTCTCATGGAATTTTTCATAAAATTGTTCGGTTTGAAAATAGCAAAACTCGGCCCAATAATTAATGAGATATAGCCAAAAAACTTTTTTTGTTATATTTCCTATTATGTTGTTATTTATGGCCCCAATTGACCTACGGTCAATTTTATGAAGCAGATCTCTTGTATGGAGTTCTACGAAGGTTTGGACGGAAAATAATTGAAGTCCATTAACGACTAAAATATGAGCAAAAAAAATGGTATTCGAAATAATTTCACTTTTAAATTTTTTTTTGAAAAAGTTGCGTGGGGATTCAATCCAACAACCTACTGGTTGGTAGTCAGAAGCACTTCTTATACACCACAGAACAGTTGTATTTTCATGGTAGTTTACGCGTTTAAGTACATAATATATCTTATTTATTATAAAATACTAAAACTTCAAATTCTTGATGGAAATTGGTGTGGTTTCGGATACCATTTTTTTTCCATATTTCAGCCGTTAATGGACCGACTTCAATTATTTGCAGTGTAAACCTTCCTCGAACTCAATACAAGAGATCTGCTTCATTAAATTGACCGTAGGACAGCCGGGGCCATAAAGAAAGTATTTTGGCTATATCTCAATTATTGGAACGAATTTTGTTATTTTCAAGCGGAATAATTTTTGATTCTACTTACAACAAAATATAGCAGACGGACATCGCTCATTCGACTGCTCTATATATAAGGATCCAAAATATTTATACTTTATGGGGTCTTAAATGAATAATGAAGAAATTGCACATTGAATGACAAACCTATATATCCCCTTTTCAAATTTTTTGGTCAAGGGTATAAAAAGGAAAAGAACAGCGAAATAAAAGATTCATTTAAGTCATTATTGAAGAGCACGCAGCCAAAAGAAATGGAAAAAGTTGTAGATGTGTTACCAATTACATATCGTAAGCGACTAAAGCGATTAATTCAAAGTATAACCATACCTAAATCAAAGTCATCATTCAATAATGAAGATGCTTTAGCGCTTATTCTTAATATGGGATTGACAAGAAATGAGTACAATATTTTAAAGAAGGCTGTAGCTGAAAAATGATATTTTCTTGTTGTAAATCAAAAAGGGATACGAAATCCGAAATATTATGTCCAAATAAGAACCATGGGTGCCTCTTTGAAATCTGCAAAAGTAAATGTTAATACTTGTTAGTATTGACACAATTGTGAGCCGCCGGTACTTGAACCGTGACTCCTGTAAGGCTTTGATTTGTGTTAATAAAATTGAGCCGCCGGTACTTGAACCGTGACTCTTTATCGTAATCAAAAATGAAAAGAAGATCTTTGTTTGATTGTCAATTTTGTTCTGACTATATTTACTTAAAATTTAATTGCTTAAATATAAAACTAAAATGGTAATGCAAAATAAGTTGAATTGGCAAAAGTATGTCAGCAGTCATTCTGAGTTCAATGAAATTAGAAAAATGCGTGTATGCAAAATAACTTGGGTTGAATGAATTTTACTGTTTTTACTAATAAGCAAAAACCAAAGACAATTTTAAATTATTATATTTTGAGTTTAATGGATTTGCCTGGCAATAAAAAGGTGTATTAAATTACAACTTTCAAATCAGTGAAATTTTACTGTTTTTACTAATAAGCAAAAACAATAGACAATTTTATAATTAAAATGTTAATATGCTGCCCCCACAGAATGGCTGATTCGAATTCATCATGCTGGCTAATTTTGCTAATTCATCACATTTAAAGAATCTAATAAAAATAAAATAAAAAATTGTTTTACTAATTGTTGACATCCAGTACTTTGGTGTCGAGAAATTCGAGCTGGTTTAAAGCTGTTCTTCAACCTTTTCCATTTGTAGATCACAATGACGGCTGTTGCTAATACCAATGCAATTGCTGCGTAGCCGACTATGATCCCGTGGGTATTGAGGTTGACTTCGTTGGCAGGGGCGTGGTGTTTAAGATTTGGGCTAACCCTTCTTGAACCAGTTCGAGCTCATCTCTTGTTGGGTTGAATTGTTTTGCGCTGAAGTTCACATTGGCGTATTGTTTTGTCCAACCGAGTATAGGATTAAGAGTTGTAGCCGATGTTTGTAGAGACGTGACAATTTGTTGACGACCTTGTATGGTTATGAGGTCAGTTTTTATAACACAATCGGGGTGCAGAGTTATCCGCAATCTTCTAGCATAATGTGTATAATGTCATTGCCGCATACTGCATTCAGTTTGATGGTATCTGTTGTGGAAAATATATATTGGTTCGGATGATATAGGTGCTGCCATATAGTAGTATCTTCAAGCTTATGGAACCCGCATCTCGGGTATGTTGCTGGTATGTTCGGACAGATTAGTTCGTTGTCACCCAAACTCCAACAAGCGTCGACCTCATGTTCTGATATTGGAAAGAATTCATCACGATGCATACTGATGGAGAGAAATTTGGTTGATGTTTCTACGGATGTAAGTGTTTTATTTATTGTTGCTATGATTGGAACAATGTGCAATAACTGGAACTCTCGTGGATCGGTAAGGGGTAGCTCGATGCTGAAGATTACGTGGTCCTCTGCAATGATTCCGTTGACCTTGATAAGCTTGTATACGTCTAGTAAGTTATTTTGATGTATTGGCAACTGCAGATACGCAGGCAAATTGGCCCTTATCTTCTTGACTTCTTCGTTGAGTTGTTGAGGTGTAAGTAAAAGGGGGTTAACTTTGTCATGATGGCTATCGACTAGAATGTCCATGATTGAGGAGTGTATCCGTTGTACATTGCTGGTGACTATAAGCATCTGCAGTGAAAGCATATTGTGCATTGCTCGACCTTCACATTATGGAGTTGGTTGCCAATTTCGTCGAAGTGAACCTGTACGTCTAGTTGATTTTTCTTGATAATGTTAATGGTGGAGTCGATTAACGATGTTTGACTCTTTAGAAGCCTGTCTAAGAATTCGTCGTTTTTCTTTAGCTCCTTAATTGTCTTTGACATTTGTGTTTCGTAGTTCGAGTCTAATACGCCAAATAGTGAGTTGGCTATGTTTCCAACTATATCAATTGCTCCTCTTTTCTTTCTTCTTATGGTGAATAGGTTGAAATCTGCCTGCAAGTCATATTTTACATGATCATAGTAGTCCCTCAACGTGTTGCAGGTCGCGTTGTTTAACGTACTGTTGCATAGAGTTTGTAGTGTCATTGTTGCGTCACTTAAAATGTTTATTTGGTGTTGATAGGGCTCAAGGTCAAGGTACACAATCATATTCCAGGTGGCTGACTTGAGCTTCACAAGGCCTATCTGCTCAAAATGAATGCCAGGTTTATTGCTGAACTTCGTTATATTTATTTGGTTTCCAAGAACTATTGTTAGAAAGAATGAAGTCAAGATGGATATCAGTAATGTTGAGTTTAAGCGTGGGCGTTTTCTTGGAGTTTCTTCGGCGGTAACTGATCTAGGTGCTTTACTTCTGTTTGTTAGAGGTAATGATGGGCAGTTTGATATTTCATCCGGTTGAGTTTTTGCTCTTCCCTATTTTCAGGAAATAGTGGAGCTAATCTGTGGATGGGGCGTTTGAAGATTCCCTTTTGTGTCATTACGTCACATACCCTTACTAGACCATCATCACCTTTGTACACTTTACTAATGCGTCCCAGTGGCCATTGTAGCAATGGAACATTGTCCTCCTTAATTATTACCATGGTGTTTGGTTGAATTTCACTAATTGGGCCTTTCCATTTATATCGCTGTTGTAGCTCGTTAAGGTATTCTTTACTCCATCGTTCCCAAAAATTATGTTTAACTTGTGACACAAGTTGCCATCTATTTTGTAAGCCACATTTAGGAATTCTTGACTGTACGTCAACGCTTGATGTTAACGGCTCACCAATTAGAAAGTGACCCGGAGTTATGGCATTAAGATCATTAGCGTCTGATGAAATTGGATCGAGAGGACGAGAGCTTAAAATAGCTTCAATTTCGACCATCACAGTTTCGAGCTCTTCATATGTGAGTGATGCCGTTGAGACATTTTTCGTTAGCACGTGTTTTGCAGATTTCACTGCTGCCTCCCATAATCCCCCGAAATGTGGTGATCTCGGTGGAATGAACTGAAAATCAATCACCTTTGTGCTGCATGTCTCAATTATTAATTCTTGTGCTGGTTTTGAATAAATGGCATCATTTAATTCGTTCAGTTTATTTCGGGCACCAACAAAATTAGTTGCGTTATCACAGTACAAGGTTTTACAGTGGCCTCGTCTTGCTATAAATCTTTTCAATGCTCCAATGAAAGCTTCGGTTATCAATTCAGTGACAAGTTCTAAGTGCACTGCTTTAGTGGCAAAACAGCAAAAAACTGCAAGATATGCCCTTTGAGTTCGTTTTCCCCTGGTTTTAAAATGTACAACGAATGGGCCGCAATAATCTACTCCCGAATTCAGGAATGGTCGAGCTGGTTGTACTCGATGTTTTGGAAGGTTTCCCATTATTTGAGTATACATGGTTGGTTTTGCTTTTGTGCATCGTACGCATCGTTGGACGACTGCTCTTACAAGGCTTTTTCCCTTAATGGGCCAAAATCGCTGTCTGACTTGTGCAAGTAATGCCTGAGGGCCGCAGTGGTAATGTTCCTTGTGTATTTTTTCTACGAGAAGTTTCACAAGCGGATCATTACTAGGTAGCATCATTTGATGAGTGGCGTCGAACTGCTGTGTTGAGGAACTTAGTCGTTCGCCCAAGCTAATTATTCCTTCTTCACCTAGAAACGGAGTTAATGAGCTGTAGGGATTTGTTTTGGGTACAAATTTGTCTCTTATGAGTGCTTTTTTGATGTCATCGAAATCGGATGCTTGTATTTGACGCACAATTACCTTAAGTGCTGCGTCGAGTTCCAGGGGCGAAAGCTGCGTATGTTCTGGGCGAGATTTCTTTGGTCGTCTACAGTTCCTCACAAATCGAAACATATACCCGATGACCCTTTGAACATGTAAAAATGAATTTTTTGACTTTATGGTGTAAATCAAAGCATCTTCTTCAGCTTGCCTTTGGGTTGATAGAACAGTTGCTGTGTAGTTATTATCAATTGTTGAATCTTGTTTAGTGGTGTTTGGCCACAACGTCTTAGGTTGATAGAGAAATAATGGCCCATACAGCCACATGATACAATTAGATAATTCAGGGGGTTTTATGCCTCTCGATAAGATATCCGCGAGATTTTGTTTTGATGGGACACGTTGCCACTGTTCTGGAATCGTTACCCGAAGAACACGATGGGCCACATAAACCGGTAATTTCCCTGGTTGATTCCGTAGCCACGAAAGCACGATTTGGGAGTCAGTCCAACAAAATGATTTCTTATTGTTCAAGCCCAGATCAGCCCTGACTCTTGTCATTAGCTCAGCTGCCAAAAGTGCTGCGCATAATTCCAGGCGTGGTATTGTTTGCAATTTTATGGGAGCTACGCGTGATTTTGAACATAAAAGATTGACCATTACAGTTTTGTCTCCTTTTACTGTGCGGTTGTACACTGCAGCACCATAAGCTTTTTCTGACGCATCCGCAAAGGCATGTATTTCAATAATTGCATATTGTTTGCAAAATATATATCTCGGGAACGTTATGTTGTCCAAGGTCACTAGATCTTCTTTATAAGATGCCCATTCTCTTTCTATATCCGAAGGTAAGTTCTCGTCCCACTCAAGTTTTGTTTTCCATGTTTTTTGCAGTTGAATTTTTCCAGTTACTAACACTGGGCCAATTAGACCTAGAGGATCATATATATGAGCCAAGTCGGAACTCATCGTACGTTTTGTTGCATGTTTATGTGCTTGAATGTTGACTTTTTTGCTAAATACATCAGATTTTGAAAGCCATAAAAGCCCAAAATTTTTGGTGGTCTGGATTTCTTTTGAATCGAAGTTAAGATTAACTTCTTGATCTTCTGCTGCGATCTCATTTAGAAATGAACACCATTTCTTGAGTTTCATTCCAGCTTCGCTTAAAATGGTTATTAATTGTTGCTGAATTATTAGAGCTTCAGGGATTGTATCGGCTCCTATTAGGCCATCATCAACATAAAAGTCTCTTCGAAGGGATGATGCTCCATATGTGTATTGACTTTGATAGTCATCTGCTAGTTTTACTAGACAGCGTGTTGCAAGGTATGGTGCAGCTCTAGTGCCGTATGTAACCGTATTTAAATGGTATACGTTTATTGGTTGTTCCTCATTTTCTCGCCACAGAATTAGTGGTAGATTTCGATCTTCCTGATTGACCCATATCTGGCGGTACATTTTTTCAATATCAGTTTTGAACGCATACTTGTTCCTTCTAAAACGCAGCAATATTGAACAAAGTTCACTTTGAACTGTTGGACCGGTATGCATGATGTCATTGAGTGACAGCCCCGATGAGTTGTGTGCTGATGCATCAAAGACGACCCTTAATTTGGTTGACGTATTTTCTGGGCGGAGAACACAATGATGTGGTATAAAGTAGTAGGGAGGTCTAATTTTTTCAAACTCAATTTTTGTCATTTGACCTAGGGATTCATACTCTCTTATAAATGAAACATATTGATCCTTAAGAATAGGATTGCCTTTTAAACGCCTTTCAATTGAATTGAACCTTTTGTATGCTACACCTTTAGATTCCGCCAGCTGTGTTGGATTGTTGTTTAATGGCAGTTTTATGATAAATTTGCCATCTTCCGCTCTGGTTGTTGACTGTACAAAGTGTGTTTCACAATGTAGTTCATCTTCTGTGAGCGTTATTTGATTGTCTGGTGTTTCCTCAACTTCCCAAAATTGAGAAACTGCTGCTTCTAATTCCTTTGTGGTACATATTCCACAGAATAAATTTCTGCAACCCAACCAAGGACGGTGTTTTGTATTACTGGGAGGTTGTCTGCCAATCTAATTTGTCCATTTATGAGCAGTTCAAAAATGATTTCTGCTCCAAATAAGCAATCGACTCGTCCTGGTTTATTGAATTCTGGGTCAGCCAATTGAATATTCTGTGGAATTCCCCAACTTTCTATGTTAATGATGTGAACTGGCTGATCGGAAACAATTTTTGGTAGAATGTGAACATCTACCTCTGCTACATAATCGTTCAACGTTGATCGGAACTGAATGCTTGTTTGATGGCGCATCTTTGTTTTGTTGAATCCAATGCCTTCCACATTCAGGCACATTTATCTGTACCTGCCGCCTAACCTTTTCCACAGACGGTCCGCTATTAAGTTCACTTGTGACCCAGAGTCCAAAATGGCTCGGCATACGAAATTTTGGCCAGTTTCAGATGTAAGTTGTATACAGGCAGTTCCTAGTAACACATAATGAGGATCCTTGTCCATGCGATTCGTTAGTAATCTTATTTTGGTAGCTGCTTGATTGCTCGGTAATTCTACCTGTGAAGGACTTGGCTGCTGAGGCACTGATTTTTCTAGAGAAGAATTTTTGCTGATTAGTGTATTAGATTTGGGACTGTGTAGTAAAGTGTTATGCATTCTCAAACATTTGATGCAATGCCGCGATTTGCATTCGTTTGCCCGATGCCCTGGTTTCAGACAGTTTACACACATGTGCACCTTTGGTTCAATTCAGCATTAATGAATTTTCTACAAGCGAAAGTTTTATATGACTCTCCATTGCATATTTTACATTTTTCACGTGCTTCTAGCGCTGTCACCGAAGCGCAGGTTCGTGTTGTTCTATCAGTTTTTCCTCGTGTCTCCAAAGACTGGAATTGTCGCTCCAAAAATCTTAGCAGCTAATCAATTCCGATCAGACACTTATTATCCGGTAAGCTTTGCTCAAAAGCAGTTTGGGTTTCTTCATCAAGTTTATGTAACAAAATGTGAACTAGAATGACATCCCAATGTTGAACTGGTATTCCTTGTGCTTTAAGACCCTGAATCACTCTTTTGTAATATCGTGGAGAGATTTCAATGATGATGCAGACTCCCTTTTGATAGATGACTATGAAAGTAGCTTGTTCAGTAAAGTGGATACTAGAAGCCTTGTGTTATCGTATCTACTGCTGATGATTGACCAGGCAGTAGCATAATTGGTTCCTACTGCAGGTAGGTGTTTGATTAAATTTTTGGGTTCTCCTTGTAACGAAGTTGTAAAGTAGTGCATTTTCTTTGTTTCGCTTATGGGTGTGTTGTGAACAAGTTCGGAAAAGATATCCTTGAATTCCATCCATCGTTGGTAATTTCCATAAAAAATCGGCAAATTTATTTTTGGGAGAATTACCTCGATGTCCCCTGTTGCTGTGGCCCGTTGAGGAGGGAGAGGTGGATCCGAATGTATGTGTTTTTGAAGCTCAATCATGGCTGCTTCTGCCCTTTCTTCGATCTGATAAAATGTTTGAATATTGTAATCTTCTAGTTGATCATCGTCTGTTAATGCCCATAAAGCTGAGTTGTTGTTTGCTAGGTCTACCATGTATTTTTCGATGATACTTGCTTTAATAGTGTAATAAGATGATGGATGATTTTCCTAATGTCGTTCTGCCATTACTTCATCTACATTTCGGATTAGTGCTTTCATTAAAGCTCGCTGATTCCGAAGGATTTTTCGCATTTCGGGTAATATCTGGGGTTGGTTGAGCATTTGCCGTTGATGTTCTCTGGACGTATGTGGTTCGTCACCTAGTTTGAACGGCTGCATGGCTCCTTGCTGGAACAATTTGGTATGTTTGATTACTATTTGCGTGATTCTGTTGTAATAGTCTTCCACCTGGTAGTTGTCATTAAGGGGCTTGTCCTTCATTGCTGAAATCCTCTCATCATTTTTCTCGAACTGCTCCGCAAGTCTCCCAGTTTATCCAGTCTTTTGGCAAAGTATTCAGGAGTTTTGCGATCTTTGGGATCCTTTGCAAAATTCCTTGCGATTGTCTCAGTTTGATTTCCCAATTGGAGCTGTTTGCGCACCAACTCTTCAAATTAATTCCATTTTTCGTAATATGATTTTTGTTCGCAAAATTGACAATTAAATATCGTGGTAACCAAATGTTTGAATTCGGTGTTACGTGCTTCTTAATTGATCCTGTGCCAAGTTACAGGACTGTTGTGCTCACCAAATGTTTGTGTTTGGTGAATGAAGACTTTGTGTGCTTCTGAATTGATCCTGTGCCAAGTTACAGGATTGCTAGTCAGCAATTGACAATCAAATGATCACGTCGGGGTCACCAAATGTTAATACTTGTTAGTATTGACACAATTGCGAGCCGCCGGTACTTGAACCGTGACTCCTGTAAGGCTTTGATTTTTTAATAAAATTGAGCCGCCGGTACTTGAACCGTGACTCTTTATCGTAATCAAAAATGAAAAGAAGATCTTTGTTTGATTGTCAATTTTGTTCTGACTATATTTACTTAAAATTTAATTGCTTAAATACAAACTAAAATGGTAATACAAAATAAGTTGAATTGGCAAAAGTGTGTCAGCAGTCATTCTGAGTTCAATGAAATTAGAAAAATGCGTGTATACAAAATAACTTGGGTTGAATGAATTTTACTGTTTTTACTAATAAGCAAAAACCAAAGACAATTTTAACTTATTATATTTTGAGTTGAACGAATTTGCCTGGCAATGAAAAGGTGTATTAAATTACAACTTTAAGTTCAGTGAAATTTTACTAATAAGCAAAAACCAAAGACAATTTTAAATTATTATATTTTGAGTTTAATGGATTTGCCTGGCAATAAAAAGGTGTATTAAATTACAACTTTCAAATCAGTGAAATTTTATTGTTTTTACTAATAAGCAAAAACATTAGACAATTTTACAATTAAATTATTATGTGTGTTAACAATATGTGTTAACAGTAAATATTTCGGAACTCCTTGAAAATACTGTCTCGAGAATTATATCGACGTTCAGCGATAGTGATATAGATAAATTCAAAAACTCTGAACTCATTTTGATGTTCAAATGGAGATGCGATGGAACATCTGGATTTTTTAATGTGAACAACAGAGCAAAAGCAGCCCCGAAGTAAATTATTCCTCAATCCTTATGACACCTTTGGTTTCACTACGGATGCGTTTGAATAGTCTATTTTCATCATTTAACCCTTTCGCTACAAGTTTTAACTAGTTTGCTAAAAAAATCCAATATTTTGGACTTTTACTATAATTGTCCCTAAGAACAACAATCAATACTTGATTTTACAAAAAAATTACCCTAAATGTGTTTTTTAGAATGATCCATATGGATACATATTTCGGTAATGGTAAAGAAAACTGCTAGTGTATTATGTTTTTAGTTTTTTTATTTCAGTAGTTTTAAAATATAAAATTCATTTTATTACAATAAAGGCAAACACTAAAATTATATACATAAACAAATTAAAAATTATAAACCTAAAAGTAATATAATTACAATAAGTAAAGACAAAATCATACGTATAACCAAGGAATATTTTTTAAAATGCATCAACCTAAAAGACAAAATTATATCTTACAAATAATTTATTCATTTGATATATGATGAAATTCTTTGAAGCAGTTTCTCGATCCATTGGGAATGCACAGGAAAACATTGCACTTTGAGCACTTGTATCTAGTTTGACCTTTGCATCCTTCGGCTTTGCATCTAGCTTTGTTTGTCGTGTGTTCCGGCCAATGCTGATTTCCATCATATCGAACAGAAGTTGAGGGTGTAGTTTTGCGTGTTTTGTTGGAGCTCGTTGGAGTAATTGGAATATCCTCATTCAGACATGACGTTGGGCGCCCTCTTTTGCGGGAACATGCCTGTTGATTGGACCGAGCTAAAAGCCCATTCGCAATATCGTTACGGAAAGTCAATAAGTCCATATACTTATTTTTCGGGTTATTATTTTCGTGATCCATTCGGTACTCTAACCACGAGTTGCATACTGCTAAATCAATGAAGTGGTCAAAAATCTTAAGAGTCCACTTCCTCGATCTTATCGAAATTCTATATAAAGAAAGGAGAAAGTCCATTTTATCTACACCTCCCATATGGATATTGTACTCTGATACAATTTTTGGTTGTTTTATTTGAAATTTTTTCTTTTTTTCAGAAGAAAATCGGGATACTACATTCATGGGTTCATGGCCATGGATTGATGACACTAGTTGTACAATTCCGCCATCAAGCAAACGGAGAAGAAAAATATTGTCTGCTCTTTCTACACGGTAATCAAAACTTCCACGGCCTTCATTTTTCAAGTCCTTCTCAGATTTAAAATCGATTTTGCCGAATCTATTCCCTCTTATAGTACCTGTAGCCCAAATTCCTTTTTGACGTAAATGTAATACTAAATTCAGAGTAGTAAAATAATTGTCAAAATATAGTTTATGATTTTTTTCTTCAGGAACAGTTTTTGCTAGGTGAATCACAATATCAGAGCAAAATCCCAGCTTTGACCCAGTTAATATTGTACCTTTTCCCTGATATATCTCAAAATCGTAAACTATGCCTTTTGAGCTGCAAAGACAAAATATCTTCATTCCCCATTTGATGGGTTTCTTCGGCATATACTGTTTCAGGGTGGTTCTACCTTTAAAAGGAACCATCATCTCATCCACACAAAGATTTTCATCTTTTGGAATAGTGTACGATTTTTTTATAAACATATTTATAATAGGGCGAATTTTGTAAAGTTTATCGCTTCCTGGTGGATCTGTTGTGAACTTTAAATTATTTCGAACAAAATGGAATCTTTGCCTAGACATGTTTTCTGGGAACGACGGTATTACTGTACCGATTGTCCAATACATTTCTAAACGCGGATAGCCAATGGTGCCAATCATTATTTTTAGACCTATATATTTTAGAAGTTCTTCGTTAGTTAAATTAACAGTTTTTCCATCTCTAATCATTGAAGCCTGGTTTGTAGAAAATAGCAGTTGTTGAAGAAAGTCTTCCGTAAAGTACTCCAAAAAGTACTCTACAGGTAATTTTGTATTTTTTTTTGGGTATGCTACAGAAAACGAAGTCTCTGAATTTGTCAGTGAAGCTTTTTTCCAACGGAATTGTTCAACCTTTTTAACTGGAACCTGTGGAGTTTGAAAAATTGTTGGACTTTTTTGACCTGTTCCATCAACTGTGTTACTCTCTACTATATCAATAACCCTATCAACTTCATCATTCTTATCAACATCAATGTCTTCTATGTTGATTTCATACGGACCTTCTTTAGAAAGTTCTTCTAATAAAAAGCATTTATTGTTATCAAAAGCATCAAATAAATTGCTTATAACTTCAGATTCCTCCGATTCTTCCAAGTCAGAAACATCGGAATCGACAAAATTGGTTAAAATTTTTTCAATTTCAGAGTCCTTTATTTTTCTTGCCATTTTCTTAATTTTATTTAAATTATATCAGAGTTAAAAAATAACGTCTGTATCATAGCAGCATCAAAAGCAAAATGATTTTATTTGTATTGTGCGTATATCATTTACAACCATAACTTGCGTTTGTATCCATATGGATACACACAATGTTTTAAAAATCAGCACACCTTTCATTTTGCATAAAACAAAAAACTATTGATGCAAAAAGTTAAAATAAACGTTTTTCTTTATGTTGGTTGTTTTAAAAAAATAACATGATAAATATATATGTATATTATTTGTAAAATAAAAACCCTTTAAAAAAAAAAAATTAAAAAACGTATTTTTTTAAAGTACTATATTTTTCTCATTTTTGTAAAAATCCAAAAGTTTTTTAATGAAAATGATTCGTAAGATGTTAAAAAACAATAATAAGTCGATACCTAAATCAATTCTTTGACTTGGAGATTGTCGGATGCCTCCAAAGTTGAGTGTATCCATATGGATACAATATAGCGAAAGGGTTAAGCGCTGTCAAACAGGAAGGTATATGGATAAATTTAAGCCCACGATAGAAACTCTTGTGTCGGCTATGTTTAACTATGTGAAGGAAAATAATACAACAATTAATGAATATGTCTCCGATATTCATTAAAAAATAATAATAAAAGAATATAATAAATAGTACAAGTAACATTTTAAGAACAATTAGCAATAATTGATGGAAAAGATGCAAATGCTCTAACGTATGCTACACTCAATTGGAAATGCAATATATGTGGAAAAATGAGTTCACAATTTCATGGGAGTTCTGAAAAAACTTTTAATGAAAATGTTTTGAAATTTGTAATCTCACCACTTCATACCAGGATAAGATTTCTGGAGTTCTGTTTACATCTTGCGTATGATAGAAAGTATCGAGCAATTCCTGGAATTGAAGATATTGCAGCGAAAAATAATGCAGATTCATATAAATTAAGGAAAGATGAGAAAAAACGAATTCATGGTTATGCCAGTTCAAATGATGGAAATACGGCAGACGCTTTTTCGAAAATCCAGGTCCCACATCTTCTATATATAAATATTCTGAAGCGTTTCAAAATAATATTGGCAGTGATCAATAGCAAAAAACAAATAAATATATATAAATTTAAAACTTTTGCTTCTGAAACCAAAGAACTCTTCAACAACGGGGCTGTTAAAAAAATCAGAATCTTCAATACACGTAAAAGCTCAAAAATACTCGTAGAACAAAATATGTACCTAATGGAAAATTTTAATATCATCAGATCCAGTCATATGTTGTATAACAACAAAATGGTTACCCCAAAATTAGTATTGAAATTGAAAAAGAAAATTCTGAATCCGCAGAAATTAAAAATCTATTAACTTTTGACATATCAGATTATTTTGAAGAAAATTTATAATATTACTTATTATACTTTTAAATAATTTTTATACAATATAATAAAACATAAATTTTTTTATATTTTACAATAAAAACAAGTTATTAGCAAGAAATGTTTTAAAGATTTTTTTAACAAGAGGAAATAAGTTATAAAATATGTATACTATGTGCAGCATTCTCTGTGTATGTGTGTAGTAACAACACTTGAAAATGGTACACTTTAGCTAAATTTCACACGAGATGCCTGTTTCGTGACCGTTTCATTTAGTAATTTAAGTTATAAATATACATGTGTTATATACCAATGGACAGGTAGATAGCTGTATTTTTAAATTATGTATGAATTAAGATCATTTTTAAAAATAAATAAGGCATTTGATTGAAAAACCTAAAAAATTAGCCATTCGTATTTTTTTCACATATAATTTTTAGATTTGAAAATTCATTAAAAAAAATCCATTTAATATATGTATCGTTTAAAAATTTTTAATATAAAAGGATTGCTATGTTTCTTAATAAATACGGAAGAAATAAAAATTAAAAAATAAAATTTAGTACAATTTTCATTTATTAAATGCTTCTGAAAATTTGACTATTTTTAGTAAATCTGCTGTCCTCGCCACATTTTTGATCGGCCGGGTAACAATAAAAAGTCAGATTCAATGTATTAAGTACATATATCTAATGTAATTTATAAAAAAAAAATTAAACTCGGTGGGCGTTATTTTTTCTTAATTTAGCATTTCGTTAAAAAATTCTCCATATTCGTTCAATGCTGGATAGAGCGTGCTTAAAATTTCTACTGCTGCCTTTTTTGAAGTCTAATATTTTAATATATTGAAAAAGAGAAATTTCGGTTTTGAAAAAATGTTGAGTAAAACGTCGAGCAATCAAGCTCTATTTTTACAAAAAATTGGCATTGATTTTTTTCACGATTACACGAATGAGATCAATTAAAAATATTTTCTGCATATTATCAGAGATTGTATTAAAAATCATATAATATTTTCATTTTTATTTGATCTTTGCTATTACCGGAGATATTGAGAAAATTGCGAGCAAAGTCAAGGCGAAAAATCAAGATTTAAAAATTGAAAGCCAAATATCTTTGAAAATATTAAATAAATTTTTTTAAAGCAAAATTTATTTTCTTTATCTTTACAAAAAGTATAAATTTGTTAACATTTATAAAAGCTATGAAGCCAACAAAGTTTTACGCGCCCGAGGTAGTCAACTTTGACAACCTGTAGCCCACCGTATTTTTCCGCATGTTTCAAAGATACAGATTTATTACCTTTTTTAATTGGCCCCACTGTGCGTTGTAAGAATGAGACACAATAAAATTTTTTCAAAAAATCTATAAAAGTAACAATTATTTCAAATACCACTTGTTTGCTAATATTTTAGACGTTAATGGACCCACTTCCATTATTTTTAATAGAAACCTTCCCAGAACTGTACACAAGAGATCTGAGTCATAAAAGCGACCGTAGGGCAGCTGAGGCCATAAAAAAGAACAGAATAGGACTAATAAAAAGAAAGAATATATTATTGAACCGAGTTTTCTAATTTTTAACTTGAAAATTTTGAGACAAATTCCAACAGCTTGGTCCAAAATTTAGGTTGTGTGGGGTCTTCGTTCTGGGTATTCCACATATGCAGACGGAAATCGCTCATTCTTCTTTTCTATCTATAAGAACCCAGAATACATATACCTTAAAGGGTCTTAAATGAATAGTGTAGAAATTACATATGGAATGACAAACCTATACATTCCATTTCCAACTTTTTTGGTGAAGGGTATAATGAAAATGTATGACCATGATTTTGGAAATCATATTATTTTTTAAGTTTTTTTTTTGGATAAAATTATGAAAAAGTATTTAATTTTTTATTTGCAGACTTTCTGTTCAGCTATATATAGAAAAACAAATACAAATGTACGTACCTTACTCCAATTGGATGGTATATAAAACAACCAATAAATTATTGCGGTTCCAATAATTATGCCACATAGTTTAAACACACTTGTCAATAGTGCAACAAATTTAATAAAACGCTCCATCGTATCCACAACATTAATCTCATTGAACTAGTTCAAAAGTAGTTTTTTTATTTTGAGGAACTCCATTCATAGAATCTTCAAAATAGAGACATAGTATGAATAGAACAATTACGTTTGCGCAAGTAGGTACTTTCATACATATGTATGTATGTATTATGTACATGTATACATGCATATGCATATATGTGAAAACTTGAAAAACCCAAACTATTAGAAAATAAATAATTTTGATAAAAATGAACAAATACCGATGAACAAAAGTTGATAACACGTGACTGATGTATAGAGCTATTCATATAAGTAAATTGCATTTTGCTGATATTAAAAACTGGAAAATGAATGGATACTACAGTGGAGTTCGGTTATGAGAAATACTGCCGGTCGGGCAATTTTGTTCGTTGTTGACGAAATTCGTTATAGCCGGAGTAAATATTTGTTTCGTTCTAGATTTCGATATATTTATTAACCATATTACATAAGAGTGCATACACATTCATTAATTTCAGCTTCTTCTAATAGCTTTGTCAAATAAAGGTAAATAAAATTCGCTAAAAGAATTCGGGATTTGATTTGTTCGACATATTTTCATAATGAGTGCAGAAAAAAGAGGAAATTTTGTTTCGAAAATTCGCTATAACCGAAGTATTAGGACTGGAAAAGTTGTTCGTTAGAAGCTAAAATTTGCTATATTTGGTGGTCCTCATAACTCCACTTTAGAGGATAAGTGTATTTTATCATTAATAATATTTTTAACGATATAGTCACACATATGCACATATTTAATGGTATCTTTGTGTTCAAAATAAATGAAAAAGAATCAGTTACGTGTTGTCGATATGTTTATAAACAAGAAAACCGCAAATATGCAATAGCATGTTTTTTATTGATACCTATCGATACGGAGATAAGAAATCTATCCGTCTTAGAGCTTTTTATGAATTTTGGCATCGATTTGTTAGTGGATTTTTTTTGCATATTTTACCCTTTGCATCGTTTTTGTGCCTATTTCGGTTTTAGGGGCATATTTGCAGCATTTTTTGAATTTACGGAGGAATTTCGATCAGTATTCTCTGAAAAATTTGTATACTTACAAACGGTTTCGTTTTGAATTCTAATTAACAGCTCTTTTTTAATGGCCTTATTCACAAACGATTAATGAAGTTATTGTAGGTTTAATGTTGGATTTTTGTATGGGAAAACCGGTTTTAATGTACACATTAACTTTGTTAAGCGTTTGTGAACAAGGCCATAAATATCTACCTGGTTGATAAACGTTTTGCTACAATTTCGCTATCTTCATTTCATTTTTAGTTAAGACTTAACAATTATTTTTGATGCGTTTGGCAACTTGATATCAGAAAAACAGCAATATGAACCAAGGCGAATTTAACATGGTGGTTGCAAGTAGTATGCTTGTGTATGTCCTGGAACAGGTTTTCAGTACAAAAGTCTGCTCATGCCTGGCTGGGAAACGTGATCGCTAAAAATATGTTTCTTATTTTCAAATTTGCCTGAATTTTAGATCGGAATATTTGAGGAAAACTTTCAAAACATTTGCAAAGCGTAGCGATAATAATTCGAGAGCTGTACCGCGTCTAAAAATTGTATATGCATACATATTTGTATTGTTTTTGTGCATATTTTCGCATTTTCCCTATTTCAACATACACAAAATGATAAGTTAAGATCTTAGGAGATAAAAAATTCACTTCTTCATATTCATATAAAATTAAGTGGTCTTACATTCATTAAAAACACCTAAGAAATCATAGTTTTGCGGAATATCGGATTGTCGATAGCACGCACTACAGAATTGGACGCGGTTTAATTGCAAAATATTACAAAAATAAGCCAATTAAAAACAAAATGCTTTCTGTTTGCGATTTTATCGTAATTTTTCAGATTCAGTTCTCTGTCTTACACAGTAAACGCAGAAGAAGATTTAAATAAAAAATGTTTTTAATTAAATCCATCTGTTTTCTTAGCAGGCTGAATATGAATTACCGAATTCGTATTTTTTAAAACAATTGTGGTTGAAATTCGATTGTGTTTCTATATCAGAAATATACAGGTTATATTGAACCAAAACCTTTATCGTCTGGTCCAAACGCAATACAGATAAGTAAATGGAAAAGTTAACAAAAGTTTAAAAAGACAACTATCAGAATACCACTAGCTTACATACATACGTACATCATACGAGGTTCAAAGAAAAAATTAAATTAAAATAATGAATTAAAATATGTTGTTATATTTTATAATTTAAAATTTTTTTTTACACCATCAAGTTATTTTTATTTTTGGTATTTTTTATATTATATCAAATAAAAACATCGACAACCTACTGAATTCATGATATAATTATTTTTTCACTGTACAAAATCCTATCTGATAACATATTGGATATTTTTTAAAAATAAACCTTTTATCGTTCATAAAATTAGAAAAAATCCAAAAATTAAAAAAATATATTATTTAAATAAATTGTGGAACAAACTTTTTCAAATAAAAAGTGATAAAAACAACTAAAATGTAGCAAAAATTCTAAAAAAATAGCATTGTGTGCTGTTCAGGTTTCGAAACCGTGCCACCAGGTAGGATACGGTTGCAAATCCTGACCAACCATTTATTAATTTTTTTTTAATTTTGATACATTTTAGTTATTTTTATTACTTTTACTTTTTATTTGAAAAAGTTCGTTCTTTTTATAAGAAATTTTGATAGCTTTAAAATATTTTCAATGTGAAGATAATATTGGAACATTATTATCATTAGACTAACAGATTTATGTAATAGTTGGCGATTTTTTTATAAATTTTGGGAGAATTTCTTCATTATTAAATCTTTTCTTACGTTTCATATAATTTCTTTGTTTAGTCGAAGACCACTGGCTTTTTGATAAAGACGTTAAAACACTTCTTGGATATGTGAAAAATTATATAAGTGCTAATAAGGGGATCTTAATATTTTTATAATGCACCCCAGACAAGAAAGTGTTACAAATTTGTTACGTAATTCATAATTTATGGTTTGCAAAGCAATACTAGAATGCCTTGTAAACTCATGCTTCCAATGTTGCTTTGCAAACTGTGTTTATGAAATCAGCCTATACTATGAAATGGAGATTAGAACCAATAATGCGTGATCGTGATTAATATTTTGTTTCCATCAAATGAGGGTGCGCCCGTGAGACGGTGAGTGGCAATTTTTTTTTAATGTAATTTTTTCTATTTAAATTATTTTTTTTCGTATTTCGTAGGCGTGAATTTTCGTGATTGTGACTTCTTTCGTCACTCCATACTATGGTGAGAGTATATAAGATTCGGCACAGCCGAATATATCTCTCTTACTTGTTATTGTTAAACTTGTTGTCGTAACAGTACCACCTCAAAAATAAATTCGCATTGTGAAAAAATGCTTTATGGTGCGAACAGAGTGTGTGCAGAAAACCGAGCCGAGATTGTCAGTGCGATAAAACTGATTACATACAATTCAAAACAAATAAGCTTGTGTATAACACAGTGAACGGCGACAAGAGCAGAGAGCAAAGCCGGCGAGAGCGAGAAAACAGTTTTAAAGCGTTTTGCGCGCTTTTTTGCATTGTTGATGTTCACTTTTTAGCGTGCAGTCGTGTTTTTTAATGGTTTAAATATAAAAAAATTAATATCGATCAAATAATAAGTGAAATTTTTTCCCGGCCTGCTTTGTGGGACCCAAAAAACAAATTGTATCACAATCGTGTTTGTATGGAAAAACTGTGGACATCGGTTGCAGCAGAAATAAAAATACCAAATAAGTAATATCACATATTATTTGAGTTTACAAAAGTGATCTCTAATTAATCTACCATTCTTGATGCTAGTTTTATTGGATTCACTTTGCGGTTCCTTTGTGTTTAGCTTCTCAACATCTTCTCTTAAGTTTTTATCCAAACCCTCTCGTCAATGATAATATTGTGAAGTAGAAAAATTGCTTTAATAATTACTTGGGCAAAGGAAGGATCAGTTTCCATAAAATTCTAAATTTGGTATTTAAAAGTCCAAAAGCGTATTCAATGCACTTCCTAGCCGTTGAAAGGCACATATTAAAATACCCCTGGTCTTCAGTGCAGTCTTTTCTGCTATATGGCCGTAATTAACATTCCAAAAGGGGATATGCTACATCACCAAGAAAATCATATGGCAAATTTTGGTTAGTATTTGGTAGACTTGTGCTTCGCGGTACCTGTAGTTCTTCAGTTTTTAAAAGTTTACAAATTTGAGAAGAACTGAAAGTACCACCATCACTTTGCTTTCCATACCCTCCAACTTCGATCGAATAAATTTGCAGTTGGCATCGGAAATACCTTGCAACACAATGGGAAAAAATGTTTGTAATAATAAAACATTGAGCCTGAACTTGCTGGACACTTGAAACGTATGTGCTTTCCATCAAGAGCACCAATGCAATTTGGGAAGTTCCATAAATTGCAGTATTGCGCTGCAACTTCTTCCAACTGTTTTTAAGTTATGACTTGTCTGAAGCTGGGCTCGAACCCACGTTCTTAGACATTATTTGCTTTGCAATCAACGCGCTAACTACTTCAGCCAACAGCACCCGCAATTGATACTGGTGTAAGCTAGCGGACATCACAGCGCCCTACTTCGTCGGTATTGTAGCAAAATCGCCGGCGAAGTAAAATAATTAATAAAATGGCTACAGAGCTTAAAAACACATTTAAGACGCCTACTTGACATCAAGGGCGCTGTAACAGTGATCTTAAACCTACACAGCGCGCAATATCAGAGTTGTAAAAATTAAGCTTTCTCTCTTTCACCATCTGTCCTCTCTCTCACTATCCCTTTCCCAAAGAAGGTAACACACCTACGGGTTGGTAGGCATACTAATTGCCTGAGTGTTACTTCTCCTTAAAAAAAAAAAAACTGTTTTTAAGTTGGCGGCGGCATATGGATAGGAAATAAATCCTCCCATAGCGTTTGAGTTGTTTCTTTTACAATTAGTCCAACAGTTGATTTGCCAAGCCTAAACGAAAAAGCCAGCGACGCAAACCAGTAGCCAAATATGTAACTAAAGAGATTTCCCTTGGTTAAAATGTTTGTAGACTCCAACTCCAAAGTCTGGTGATGCTGGTGACACTGCATCACAAATCACTTCAACTTGGCCATACTTCCAGTCTCTCCTTTTTTAAAGGATCAGATGAAATATAGAAATTTAAGTCGAAATTTCAAACCAGGGAGATTTAGGAATAGTCAGGTGGAGGAGTATGAAAATGAAGACATCCACAACACATCACAAGATGAGGAAATGTATGAAAGCTTTGAAACAAACCTTGAATCATGCCCACAGAGGAAACGGACTGCCAACAGCAGCAGTGCAGAACTGTTAGAAATCAGAGATGGGATCGTGAGTGACATTTCATTCACGCTCACGACAGACAAGTTTCACTCATGCGCGCTCACGCACGACCTCATAATTTTGGCTCACGTTCACTCACGTGAGTGGAACAAAAAGTTAGTCACAGTAGTATGTTTGTGTATGTCCGGTACAAAAGTCTGATCATGCCTGGCTGGGAAACGTGATCGTTAAAATATGTTTTTTGCTTCATATATTTTATTAGCATTGATTTATAATATGAGCTTTCCAGCCCTGGATGGGAATTTCAAAAGTGGTTGTGAAATTCAAAAACATTTTTTTTAATTGATAAGAACACATTTTTTTAAAGATCATTAAATATATTCTTATCAATTTTTATACTGCTTCATATTAAAACAATATTCTTGTATCAGGAGGTTTCATAAAATGTGTTTTGTGTATTAAGGGGTTAAAAAAATATTTATATGTAATTTTTTTTTGTTGCTTTCACATGCCTGAATTGAATGTCAGTCAGGGCTTCTCGATTGAATATCAGCTCTGAAACTTCTATCCGAAATCCCCTACCCGGACACATATATTGAAAACCTCTGTTGAATGTTTGTCAGGAAGCTGGAAATTTTGAAACATGTCATTGAAGCAACCCTACATTATGTATGCTCATGCAAAAATCAAACAAGCCATAAAACCATATTAATTCTGCCGCTGTGTTTTCTATCAAGTTCGATATCGAAATGCTGGATAAATGAGTGTAATTAAAAAATATTTATCTTCGTCAATGAAATAAACACATTTCAATCTTTAGTAAAAAATGTATAGTATATTTATATAATTCTTATTCGAAATTTTATTTTACAATTAAATCTTAAGCAAGTAAAACTATGTGTATTATGTATTATTAAACTTTATAAAAGATACAATTTTTACATTTAGATAAACTATAGAAATTTATTATTTTTCTTGCTTGTTCTTGCAATTCGAAATTTTTCCTTTTATAATTCACACAGCGACAGGTATCAGGTCCACATCTAGTAGTTTCTTTAGACCAAACGCAATCCTCATAATGTTCACCAAATTTATTTTTATTTATTTTCATGTTGTTTGTATGCTCTAAATATGATTGAATGTTAACAAGTTCTTCTTTATGTTCGTTGGAAATGATGTTTGAGAAAGTTTTTAAGAAATTATATATTTCTTTTAGTTGCATATTGTTAATTACTGAATACTCATATGTAATGTTTGCGAATAATCTTTAACGTTAATTGTTCTTGTATTTATATCATTTATACCCCGACTAACTATACGACTTGATTTCTCTTGATAATCGCTTTCATAAGGAAGTATATCGTCACCCATTTCATAGTTATATTCAAAACAATAAATATTGAGTTTGCGATAAGCATAGTTACTATAATATCTACATCGCAGTCTTATTTCTAAATCTTCATATTTTAAGTTGAAGTGTCGATAGAATACCCCAGAACTTTCAATAATACCACCAATATTAGTTTCCTTTTCAATCAAATCCTTCCTAAATGCTTCGATTGCTTCATCTATAGTAAAGTGTTTATATCCTACATCATTACACATCTGATCATACGAACTTATTGGTGATTTTGTAGTTGTTGTTGTTGTAATTTCCTCATTTTTCAATTGAAATGATAAATGTACTCTTACATTCACAGAACTATTTTGATGTTTAATTTGAAAGTCTAGTTTCACCATCTAACTTCACATGTTGTTGTTGATTATAAGGATTTTGATTACTATGGAATACAATGTTAAACTGAATGAGAATTATTAAAAATACTGAAGCGAATGAATTCATACTTTTCCTTCAATGGTTGATAGTATACTGGTATGAAAACATTATTCGATAACCATTTTATACGTTTGAGTATAGTTTTTAACATGAATTATGTTTATGTTATTTAAATTATGTGAAAAATCAGATATTCGAACTCTTTCAATTTCACCATAAAAATTATATTAATATTGCTTCTTTATATACCCTAAAATATTTTCATTTCAATTTCTTTAATTTCACAATATTGTGATATTCATTAGTTAACTTCAATAAATCTTGAACGAAATAAAAACAAATTAATTTTAGTAAAAAAATATTTATATATATTTATTTACTTAAATCTTACTTATTTTAATATTATTTTACATTCGTTTTTTTATTTCATTTGTAAGAGGAATATATTCAAACATTCTATCATGTATAACTAAACAATGTGCAGATGTTTCGGTTGGTATATTCTTAAGCGTCTTCAATTCAATACGAATATCTATTGGTCCAGTTTTAACAGTCTCATTTTGATGTGTTACATCTAAGACAATTATTGGCGCTATTGATTTAAAGTCTTCTCGTGATAGTAGAGGTTGTGGATCTCGTGAATAGTAGCTTTGTTGAAACTTTTGATACATATCGTATAGTAATGCAAACCGATTTCGATCAAATTTCAAGTTTAGATCATCATACGGATATACGTCAGAGTTTAGATGTACTTTTATATTTGTTAAATCACAGTGTTGAAATGTATTATTATTATTGTTACGAAATGCTAAAAGCAGGAAACATGGTCTTTCATTTTCACTTGCATGCTTAACATTCCATAATACAGTAGTGGTTTTTGGAAGTGAAGGATAGTAATACATATCCATCCCAACTTCTAAAAGATACATTTAGTGCCCGGCGGCTATTAATTGTTTTAAACATTTCCAATTTGTAAACATCACCAAGTTGAACATGTGGCACTTTCCATGTAATATTTAGAATGGTTAACTTAGCTTTTTCAGTTAATACCTTAGATTTAAAAACTTGTTTATCATCTTTTACCCTTAATAAGATTAATTCCTGTTCCTGTTGTATAGTATATTTATATAATTCTTATTCGAAATTTTATTTTACAATTAAATCTTAAGCAAGTAAAACTATGTGTATTATGTATTATTAAACTTTATAAAAGATACAATTTTTACATTTAGATAAACTATAGAAATTTATTATTTTTCTTGCTTCTTCTTGCAATTCGAAATTTTTCCTTTTATAATTCACACAGCGACAGGTATCAGGTCCACATCTAGTAGTTTCTTTAGACCAAACGCAATCCTCATAATGTTCACCAAATTTATTTTTATTTATTTTCATGTTGTTTGTATGCTCTAAATATGATTGAATGTTAACAAGTTCTTCTTTATGTTCGTTGGAAATGATGTTTGAGAAAGTTTTTAAGAAATTATATATTTCTTTTAGTTGCATATTGTTAATTACTGAATACTCATATGTAATGTTTGCGAATAATCTTTAACGTTAATTGTTCTTGTATTTATATCATTTATACCCCGACTAACTATACGACTTGATTTCTCTTGATAATCGCTTTCATAAGGAAGTATATCGTCACCCATTTCATAGTTATATTCAAAACAATAAATATTGAGTTTGCGATAAGCATAGTTACTATAATATCTACATCGCAGTCTTATTTCTAAATCTTCATATTTTAAGTTGAAGTGTCGATAGAATACCCCAGAACTTTCAATAATACCACCAATATTAGTTTCCTTTTCAATCAAATCCTTCCTAAATGCTTCGATTGCTTCATCTATAGTAAAGTGTTTATATCCTACATCATTACACATCTGATCATACGAACTTATTGGTGATTTTGTAGTTGTTGTTGTTGTAATTTCCTCATTTTTCAATTGAAATGATAAATGTACTCTTACATTCACAGAACTATTTTGATGTTTAATTTGAAAGTCTAGTTTCACCATCTAACTTCACATGTTGTTGTTGATTATAAGGATTTTGATTACTATGGAATACAATGTTAAACTGAATGAGAATTATTAAAAATACTGAAGCGAATGAATTCATACTTTTCCTTCAATGGTTGATAGTATACTGGTATGAAAACATTATTCGATAACCATTTTATACGTTTGAGTATAGTTTTTAACATGAATTATGTTTATGTTATTTAAATTATGTGAAAAATCAGATATTCGAACTCTTCCAATTTCACCATAAAAATTATATTAATATTGCTTCTTTATATACCCTAAAATATTTTCATTTCAATTTCTTTAATTTCACAATATTGTGATATTCATTAGTTAACTTCAATAAATCTTGAACGAAATAAAAACAAATTAATTTTAGTAAAAAAATATTTATATATATTTATTTACTTAAATCTTACTTATTTTAATATTATTTTACATTCGTTTTTTTATTTCATTTGTAAGAGGAATATATTCAAACATTCTATCATGTATAACTAAACAATGTGCAGATGTTTCGGTTGGTATATTCTTAAGCGTCTTCAATTCAATACGAATATCTATTGGTCCAGTTTTAACAGTCTCATTTTGATGTGTTACATCTAAGACAATTATTGGCGCTATTGATTTAAAGTCTTCTCGTGATAGTAGAGGTTGTGGATCTCGTGAATAGTAGCTTTGTTGAAACTTTTGATACATATCGTATAGTAATGCAAACCGATTTCGATCAAATTTCAAGTTTAGATCATCATACGGATATACGTCAGAGTTTAGATGTACTTTTATATTTGTTAAATCACAGTGTTGAAATGTATTATTATTATTATTGTTACGAAATGCTAAAAGCAGGAAACATGGTCTTTCATTTTCACTTGCATGCTTAACATTCCATAATACAGTAGTGGTTTTTGGAAGTGAAGGATAGTAATACATATCCATCCCAACTTCTAAAAGATACATTTAGTGCCCGGCGGCTATTAATTGTTTTAAACATTTCCAATTTGTAAACATCACCAAGTTGAACATGTGGCACTTTCCATGTAATATTTAGAATGGTTAACTTAGCTTTTTCAGTTAATACCTTAGATTTAAAAACTTGTTTATCATCTTTTACCCTTAATAAGATTAATTCCTGTTCCGAGTTAACTATTATTTTATTAAAATCTTCAGCAAATCCTAACAAATTTTTCAATGACACGCAAAAATTTAAATAACCGCTAATAAGCTCCAGATTTTCACTATTGGTTGGAGCCCATCCAGCATTAATCAAGTTATTGCTTTCAGAAGTATTTAACGAAACATAGTTTTTAATTTCTGATGCAATTCCTAAATGTCGTGTGCGATCAATTTCTATTCCATTTAATTCATATTGAATCTCATCAAAGAGGTGTGTCATACAATTGTTCAGTAGTTGTATATTTGCAGAAATTGTTGAGTCTTCTTTTGTTACATAACCTTCAATATAAAGCATGCTTTCACTTGGTAAAACGTATAAATCTTGGTTTTGTATTGATATTCGGATGTCATCATTGTTTTTGAAAGATTGAAAGTATGAATTATAGCTGTGATACTCTTTTTTAATAATTGAATTATCAAATTGCGTTTTGTCTAATACATTAATTAAACTATTCATTTTTAAGATTTTTTATTTTGTTTTTCAACACAGAACCTTTAATCGTTTTTAATTGAAATCCTAAATTTCGATAACTTTTATTTAAAGTGTTTCGTTGATGTTTGCTTGTTTGATATATTAGCTTTTTATTATATTACTTTCGTTTACCAGAAGAAGATGATGATAGGGTGATTGGTGAATCCTTATACAAACTATTTTTGTTGAATATAATCATTCTTTAATAGGTTTCAAATGTAATCTAATAGATATTTTTTCTCCACGAAAATTTATTAAGTTTCCGTCCTGATCGACAACTCTTAAAGCCAGTGTAGATATATCACTCGAATTTACAGGTAAATATATTGGATTAGCCGGTCTTTCTGTTATTTTATATCCTGGACTAAAGTCAAGTGAAAACTGATGAATAGTATGTGCTGGCACCTTATTTATATATGATCCATTCACAATATTACATTCAATGATTACTGTATTAATATTAGTTATATCAATTGTTTTATATGAAAAATGTTCCAATTGTTGTCGTAATACTCTCTTACTAAAACCAAGCAAAGATCCAATTGATCGTTCTTTATTGAAATAGATGGGGTGTTTTGTACTTTTTATAGATGTTACAAACGTATTAAATTTCCATTAATATAATGATCACCTTCATTAATCAAATCATGATATTTATCTTTAAGTAAATTAACTACATCACCAATATGAAATAAGTTGTTTTCAACATCAACATTTGGTATTGTGTGATAAGTATCGAAGCTTATTAATCCACAAACATAATTCTTATCAAACACAATTGGAGGAAAATAGTTTGCTACAAGTACAAGTTTAACGTTAATGTTCCTTTTCTCTTCAAAACTTTTTCAACTAAATATGTTTGTGGATATATTGTTTTCATCAGCTGAAATTCGTAAAAACCACCTTTAATTTCGTGTTTTTCATAGTCTTCTAAAATATATGTTTTAGGATTTGTGTTTCTTATAGTTTTAACTTTAAAAATTTCTGTAGCCCAATTTGGTGTATAACCTTTTTCAAATACATGTTTATATTTACTTATTCGAACATCATCACCAACTCTAAACTTTGCTTTTTTAAAAATGTTCAAATTATTATAGACCGTATCTAAAAGAGATTTTTCATTAGCAGAATTAACTTCATTAGGCGTCATTTTTATTGTTCTATAAAATGTATTATTATATTTATCAACGAGTTCTTTATATATATTTATCCATTTATATGATCCTTGATAGTTAAACTCTTTCCACATCATGGTTTTTAATGTTCTATTAAATCGTTCTATTATTGATGATTTCAAAACACTATATGTTGAGTAATGTTTAATTGGATATGATTCCATTTATCGTTGAAATTGATTATTATAGAACTCTTTACCATTATCTGTTTGCAAGTTTTTTGGATGACGATTACTATTATTAAAAATACTTTTCATAGCATTCGTTACATTTAAAGCAGTTTTGTTTTTTACCGCTACAGCCCATGCTTTCTTTGAAAATGTATCTATTACATTTAATAGATATCGATATCCGTTATTCTTTGCTTCATAACTCTCCATCTCAACTAGATCCGCTTGCCATAAATCATTAGTTCCTTTAACAATAACTCGTCGTCTTTTAAAAATTTTTCTCGCTTGTTTATGTAGCTCATCCACTACTTCTTTTTATCAATATTCATATTATGTATATGTGTATTATTATAATCGTATAAACATATTTAAAAATCATTTAGTAAATTATATTATCTTCTCTAAGTTCTTCAATAATAGATATTATTTCGTTTTTATGATTATTATGACCAGCGCTCTCTGACGAAAGAAGTAAACGTAATCTGTCAACTAATTCATTAATATTGTCCCAATATATATAGTTGGTTTTACTATTGACTACAGATTTTAACAAGAGTCAACTGCCCTTTGTTATTATCTTATTAATTAACGGTTTAATGACATGTTGATATTTATATGAATTTGAACCTTTTATTTGAGCTTCTGCTTGAAACTGACGCTTGTGTACATTTGTAGTCATTAAGATTTCTCTGTAACTCTCTAAATTTTTTTCAGTGTAATGTAAAGGTTTTGAAATAATCCTGGTGTCATATTCCACTTTGTACTTCCCAATTGAAAATAGTTGTCATGATTAAATTTTAGTTCGTTATTTGCATATCGCCAATTTCCTCTTTTGTCTATGTTGAAGCAATAAACTTTATCTATTTGATTATTATTTAGAAGCAATTTAATATTTTCTTCAAGTGTAGATTTAGTTTTATTATTATTATCATTTTCAATAACTTGATTATAGTCTTCAGCATGATCATAATTATCAGAACTTTCATCGAAACTATTATCATCTGATAGTGGTGTAAGTGTTGTATCTGTTTTATCTTCATTAGGATGATTGTATTCTGATTTATAATTATTTAATCGATCATCATCATCATTATTTTTGCTGATTTTTTACTTAAGTTTAACCGTTTTTTAGATTTCATCTCATCTTTCAACTAAATTTTTGATTAATAATCGCAATTTTTTTCACTTATCATATTCAAAGGCTTAGTTATGGGTTTAAATGAATATTCGAATAAATTCTGTTTATCTACTTCATTTAATTTTATGTTTTTTAATTTTTCCTTTAATACTTTTCTTGTCTGAACAATAACTTTTAACAATTTTCTATTCATTTTAATCTGCTTTATAACTCTCCTGTATCTGGTTACAACCTGCTTTATATCTGATCTGTATCGGATTACAATCTGATCTGTATTTGGTCTGGCCAATAACATGATCATTATATGTATGTCTTAAGTTCATTTCATCTTGTTTAAATATTATAATCATATTTGCATTGTCACGTATTAGATGTTTAGGAATTTTTATCATTGTGAAATCTTAGTTAAAAAGATGAGTGAGTTCCAATAGCGTGATAGTGGATGGGCGTTGATAGAAATCAGTCATCTTGAAATTAATATTAATCAATATAAATGCATAAAAGGTTCACAATATATATGTTTACCAGCTGCCATACTAGGGAAACAAGCATGCATCAACGTAAAAAATAACGATTTGGTATATTTCCTTTATTGATTCATATGAATATAAAAATTTATTCTTCACTTTTTTTTAATCAATACAACATGCAATTTTCTTGCTTTATTCTTTTTATTAACAATAACTTCCGTAAATGAACTTTATTGTAATGAGATGTGCTTTGGTATATTTTATTTGAATAATTAACTTAACTAATATATTGGAAAAAGATTATATACTATAAGAGAGAATGTCATGCATTCATGTGTTTGCTTTGTGTCGCAACAATGTATCGGTTTTCTTTTAAACATATTGAATTCAATTTTACTTTCTCATATATCCGAATATTTCTTAAGTGTATTGACACCAACTATCAGTAATGCAATTTTCAAGTGTATTGCATTTGGTTTGTAATAATTGTTTAGCTAGACCCTTCTTGGATTTCATATTAATATTTATATGCAATAAAGAAAAGAAGTATCATATTTTTTTAGTGCCCTAAATATTTGGCATTTTTCTTGTGACACATGAATTCATAACACCTCCCTTTTTCGAAAGAATGATCTTGCAATTATTCAGATAATGTCAAGATCATTCTTGTGCATTCTGACATGTTTTTTCTCTTAAGTTTAAAATTTTTTTTTTTTTTGTTTAATGTAAAATTATTTTAGAACTTAAACAATATGCATATGTTTTAGGTTTTAGATAATAAAGTTTTAGGGGATCCACCTTATTTACTTATTTAACTAATTTTAATCGTTATGAAATATTTTTATTCTATTTTTATGAATAGTGGAAGTTTTTCCGTTTTTTAATTTTACTACTACGTTCTTATCCTCTATTGCTACAACCTGATAAGGACCTGTATATAATTGGTTTAGTTTATGTCCGGTTGTATTCTCTATCAGTACCATATCATTTATATTGATATTTTGTGGGTGTGACATTTTGTCATACCTTTCTTTCTGTCTAAGTTTTTTGTTTTCAATTAACGATTTGGCTCGTTGGTGTGCCAATTGTAGCCTATATTTTACTTCTTTATCATAGGCTTCAATATTATATATTGGGTCCACTCCCCCTTTCAGAATAAAGTTGAGCGGTGTGGGTGGTTTGCCAAACACCAGCTCAAATGGGCTGTACCCATGTACTGAGGATGGAGTTGTGTTATAACAAAATTCAAAGTAAACCAACCATTCGTCCCAGTCTGTTTTTTCTGGTGATAAATAAGTTCTCAGGTACTCGTTGAATGTTCTATGGGAGCGTTCAACGGCGCCTAAGGTTTCATGGTGGTACGCTGTAGAATGTAATTGTTTTATTTTAAGTAGTTTACACAGTTCATCAAGAACTTGATTTTTATATTCGGTACCCATGTCTGTGAGTATTGTTTTCATGGGTCCAAATTTCAAAACGCAATTCATGAATATTGCCTTTGCTACGGATTTTGCTGATTTATCTGTTATGGGAACAGTTATTAGATATTTAGAAAGGTCGCATAACATTGTTATTGCATATTCATTTCCCGCATTTGATCTGATAAATGGCCCTATTGTATCTATAACAACGATGTCAAAAGGATTGGCTGGGGTTGGTGTGACTGCTAAATTCTCTTTATGTTTTGGACGTACTTTGTTTAATTGGCATTGCACGCAATTTTTAACGTACTTGGTAACTTGTTTAGTCAGATTTTTCCAATGATAATTTTTTCTGAGTTTATTTAATAATCTTGTGATCCCTGGGTGGCCACCAAGCAGTGGATCATCATGATTTTTCTTAATTATTTCAAGTTTTTCCTTTTCATCTGTGATTACCGTTATTTTTGGTGTTAGCGCAATTTCTAAATTGTTTAATTTATTGTTCGCAATTTCTTTAAATTTATTTACTCGAGTGCTTTCAAATATTATGTCATTAAGTGATAGTTGCAACTTTTGTAGCCCTTTATTGTTAGCCATTTGTTCGAGCTTTGGTAAGAATCGATCTAATTCAATCTTTCCATTAACAATAAAGTCATCAACAACAATTTTCATCAAAATATGTTTCCCTTTTATTAGTGAACACCTAAGTGTATCTACTACTTGGGTAAACTTTAAGCGAACTAGTTTTCTTACTTCATTTGTATTAATTATTTCGTATGCGCGTGGTTTATTTACATTCTGATTAGTATCAGAATTAATATTGGTGTCATAAACTTGTTTGTTCTTGTTTTGTAGTCGGGTAGTGACTTGTAGTACATTAATGTGTTCACCCATTGTCTTTAAGTCACTAAAATTCAAACGTGATAAAGCATCAGCTCCGCAATTTTGTTTGCCCTGTATGTATTCTATTGCGAAATCATATTCTTCCAAATCTAATCTTATTCTAGTAAGTTTAGATGAAGGGTTTTTCATGGAAAATAAATATACTAATGGTCTATGGTCGCTTCTTACTAGAAATTTATTTCCATAGATATAGGGACGAAAAAAGTTGATAGCCCAGTGTATTGCTGTAAGCTCTTGTTCAATAACTGATTTTTTAGATTCACCTTTGGTAAAGGCTCTTGAAGCATAAGCAACAGGCAATTGGATACCGTTATATTCTTGGCTAAGGATAGCTCCGCATGCGTCTTTACTCGCATCCGTCGTGATGCAGAATTGCTTTTCGAAATTTGGATATTGCAATATCTGTGGCGATAAAAGGGAGTTCTTTAGATACTGGAATGCCTCTTCGCATTCCTTTGACCAAATAAAATTCGTATTTTTCCTAGTTAATCTAGTGAGGTGAATTGAATATTTAGCAAAATTTCTTATGAATCTACGGTAGTAGTTGCAGAAGGCAACAAATCTTCTGGCATCGTCCGCATTTTTGGGTTGTGGATAAGTTTTTATGATTTCAAATTTTCCATCATCTGGATAAATGCCTTCGTCGGTGCACTTATGGCCCAAAAATGTTACTTGATGTTTGAAAAATATACATTTGTCAGGGTGTAATTTCAGGTTAAATTTTCTGCAAGTTTCAAAAACGTCTTTAAGATTTTTCAGCATGTGACTTTCCGAGCATCCCAGGACAACAAGATCGTCCATGTACAAGAAGGCTTGAGATGGTTTTAGACCAGCGAACGCAATGGACATCATGCGTTGGAAAGAATTCGGGGCAACTTTTAGTCCGTAAGGAAGTCGTTTAAACCTGTATGACCCAGTATTAGTCGAAAAAGAAGTGATGTCTCTAGAGTTTTCTTCAAGTTCTATTTGATGAAATCCTGACATAAGGTCAAGACAGGAAAAATATTTTGCCCTTCCTAGTTGATCTAGAATGTCGTCAATTCTAGGAAGAGGAAATTTGTCAGCTAATAACTTTTTATTGACCTGCCTGTAGTCAATGACTAGTCTCCATCTTTTTCCAGTGCTATTTGGTAGCGATTTTTTAGGCACAAGTAATATCGGACTATTAAATTCGGACACAGAAGGTTCTACTATATCATCCCTTATCAGTTTTTCTACCTGGCTATTTATTTCAGATTTTTGGGCTTCGGGAATTCTGTAATTTTTTATGTAGACTGGTGTGTCGTCTTTTAATCTGAGCTTTTGCTTGTAAAAATTGTTGGATGAAATTTTTTTCAGATTCTAAACCGAAAACATCTGTATATTGCGAACATAATTTTGTCAGATTGTCATATGCAAATTTTGGGAAGTTGATCTGAAGTTTCTTTAAAATTTCTTCTGTTCTGACTTTGCTATTTTTATTTTGGTTTTGAGGGGTTGGAACTATATGGTAATTTGTTAGGTTTTCCGTAATGATGTTTGTATTTGAGATGAATGCATTTTCGTTTGTAGTGTTAATAATACGAGCGTAAGGCAATTTATTCGAGGTAATGGAATTGGCTATGTATATTCCAGGAGCGACTTCTTGGTTTGGTATGAATATATTACTATGTTTTGTTTCAATGTTTATTCTCCTAATAACTTCACTCCGTGCGGGTATTGATAAAAAGTTTTGTGAAGAAGGTTGATTTTTTAATTTGAATGTTATTTCAGTTGGGAAATCATCTGGTCTGAGTACTAGAAGTTGATTATATTTGCTAAAATCTAGGATGCAATTGAATTTTGTGATGAAATCAAGACCCAAAATTCCATCGGTGGGGATTGGAAAGTTATCATTAACGATAAGAAAATCATGTTTAATTAAAATGTTCTGATTAATTAAATTGCCTGTAATTTTCCCTATTGTATAAACTGGATTATCGCCTATACCTGTAAGTTTACATTTATATGAAGTGTTGAAATTCTCTTTTGTTTTTATACAACAATTTTTCAGTACAGATACACTCGCACCAGTATCCACTAGGAACGTGTTGAAATTTCTACTCAGTGTGTTTTTAATAGAGCAATAGCTTGATAAATTTAAATTGAAGTGATAAATGGTGTTATTATCTAATATTGCGGAGTTAATGCTGTTATCAATATTTAGTTTTCCCCCAGATGGGTGGTCAGGGGGTCTTCTTCGTTTCCCTGCTGATGAGCACTAATATGGTGAACAGTTCTATTAAAATTATTGCGATTATCGTTATTTCGGGTGTTATAGTTGTTACGGTTATTATTACGACCAATATATCTATTTCGGTTATGGTTGTTATTGCGGCTGTTATAATTGTTATTAGTGCGATTATTATAATTTCTATAATTATTATGATTATGGCTCCTATTAAAATTGTGAGGTACTCTGCCTCGGTATCTCGTGAACATAATGGAATTGTTTGATTGAGTATCTATTTCCAGAAATTTGGATGCAACCTCTTCAATGGTGTTGAACGTTCCTGCTTGCATTATCAATTTAGCTCGTTCAGAGCTTGTATTTTGAATGAATGATTTTGCTGCTGCTTTTGTAGCAATTTTATTTGCGGCCACTTCAGTCATGCCATCTGACATATAACAATTTGCTAATTCATTGGAAAGTTGCTCAACCTCCTTAGCGTATTGTGTTTTACTTTTATCATGTTGTTTAATAGCATTTAGTTTTGTTAATAATGAGTCTGCTGAATCTCCTTTGACTACGTTTTTTAATCTTTCTATTATTGATACAATTGTATCAAGACCTTCTAACTTGTTTCGCACATTACTTGTTATTTTCGTGTGTATTATATTTATAAGAAGAGATTCGGGATTGTCTCCTTTTATTGATATTAGTAAATTAATCGCGTCAATGAATTTGCGCAAATTTATAAAAGTGCCATCGAAATCTGGCAAAATTTTACTGGCAGTTTCCAGAAATTTTATTGGGTCAACCATGGTTGATTCTGCGGTTATATTTTGATTTGGAGACAAACTTGGGAGTTCTATTTGTTGGTGTAAATGATAAATCAAGTTCCTTAGAAACTTTTAAAATTTTGTAGTTGAAATTGCCTAAGATAGTTTCACACTCATTCAAATGTTCTGTAGTCAACTTGACTCTAATCTCACTAACTAAGATAATGGATTTGTTATAATATAGTTGTAGCAATTCTAAATGCTTATTAATGGTAATTATACTTGGTTTTTGACCTTTATGTATGCATTTATAGCTTTTATCAAATTCGTTTTTGTATGATTGTAATTTTTCAATTATTGATGACCATTTGGGCTCATCCATAAGAACACTTTAATATAATATCTAACTACAAGGTAATTGATTTAAAATATCTGATAATTACATAATAAAATTATTTTTTTTTTACATAGTTGGAGGAGGAATTTATATATGTATGTTTTATAAATTTAAAAAAAAAATTGGTTCATTTAACTTAACTTAATGGATAGGCTGTTGCCGATCACCTGGTATTGACTCTTCCGTTCCTTTGATATTGGCTCTTTCGCTTGCTGATTCGGTGTTGGCGATCACCCGGCATGGGCTCTTTCGCTTTTTGTTTTAGTGTTGGCGATCACCCGGCATGGCTCTTTCGCTTTTAACTTAACTCGTTGCTTTTAAATACGTTGGTGTAATTTTGAAATTATTTTCTTGAACAAATATATGATGATTATTATAATCACTGATAATCCTAAACCCACTTCAACTAGCACATCAACATTATTATTTTGAGTTTGGATCGGTGGTTGCCGTTCATTCTCGTTTTCATTAACTGCTTTGCCTACTTCATAGCCTGCGAATATTACTGGCACTGATTGTATAATTTTTGTCCACCACCCCATTTAAGTTAATTTAAGTTTTTTTTATTGTTTATTTTATTTAGTAGGGGTGTTTGTGATTCTAATTTTATTGTTTTTATGAACTTTTACATTTATTTGAAAACAACACAAAATTTATTTACACTGATTGCGAGGTCCTACTTTAGTCTCGGTCGCCATTTGGTATATTTCCTTTATTGATTCATATGAATATAAAAATTTATTCTTCACTTTTTTTTAATCAATACAACATGCAATTTTCTTGCTTTATTCTTTTTATTAACAATAACTTCCGTAAATGAACTTTATTGTAATGAGATGTGCTTTGGTATATTTTATTTGAATAATTAACTTAACTAATATATTGGAAAAAGATTATATACTATAAGAGAGAATGTCATGCATTCATGTGTTTGCTTTGTGTCGCAACAATGTATCGGTTTTCTTTTAAACATATTGAATTCAATTTTACTTTCTCATATATCCGAATATTTCTTAAGTGTATTGACACCAACTATCAGTAATGCAATTTTCAAGTGTATTGCATTTGGTTTGTAATAATTGTTTAGCTAGACCCTTCTTAGATTTCATATTAATATTTATATGCAATAAAGAAAAGAAGTATCATATTTTTTTAGTGCCCTAAATATTTGGCATTTTTCTTGTGACACATGAATTCATAACAACGATGAATGTTGATTTAATTGGGCAATCATTTCTGCTCTATATCCAGTCGCTCATGGACAACATTCAACGAGATGTTCATCATATAATATTAATAACATACAAGATGAAATTATAGTACTGAAAAATAACATTGTTTTAAATTTCAAAGAACTTGATTTTCCCTTGGCCGTAAATAAAATAAAGGTGTTTGAGATGAATAATTTGAATATTAGCATACATGTGTTTGGTTTGGAAGGTAAAAACATGGTGGGTCGATATTGTTTCACCCAAGAAGAAAAATCAACTCACATAAACTTGCTCTTATTAGAAGAAGGAGAACGGTTTCAGTACATGTGGATTAAATTATTTCAAGGTAATATATATTTTTTTTAACTTGGACCAGCACTCAGGGGATGACCCCTACATATGGAATGCATTATGCCGGAACTAGGAAAATTGGTTATGGGAAGGAGGATAAAGGGAGTAGTGTTTGTGGACGTTCGATTTGAATTTTCCCACACAGGAAAGACCTCTGCACGAAGTTTATTCCACATGCGAACTTTTCGGCTAAAGAACGAATTTTCTCTGTAATGCGTAGTGCGATCCATTGGCATATCAACCACAAATGGATGCGCTCTTAACGAAGAACGTGTTGTTCGTACAAATGAGCGGGTTTCGGGAACAAGTTCTCTGATTTCATTAGAGCACATTCCATTGTAGTAACGATAAAACAGTGAAATACATCCCTCTTTGCGTCGATGTTCCAGTGAGTCAATAGAGTTGGCTACCCTTCTGTCACCGATGAGCTTCTATGCCTTCTCCTGTACCCGGTCGAGTATCTTCAAAATAGACTTTGAAGCACCGGCTCATACATGAGAGTTGTATTCCATTTTCGGTCGGATATAGCTGGTGTAAATATTGAGGAGATCAAATGGAGTGAAGTATCTCTCACCGTCTTAGAAAGCCGAGGCACTTGAATGCTTCTTTTGAAACCTGTGTGTAAGCATACAACAATGGGTCTTGTGAGCATTAAATTCAACCGTATTCGCACGTCCCCATTTATAGATTGCTAAAAGAGCATTATTTATCGAATGATTCATATTTTGCCTCATTGCCGCGATCTCCGGCAGGCTTGGTCTGTTATTGAATGAATATGAATGGCACATGCCGCTGTCATCTGCAAAAGAGTAGATATGATTGAAATATTGAAGTAGAAGGTCGTTTAAGAAAATAAGAAAAAGTGTGGGAGAAAGAACGGAGCCTTGCGGTACCCCTGAATTAATCATGAATTCGTTTGATGAGATCCCTTCTATAACAACTCGTATAGTGCGATCTTTGAGAAAGCTTGATATAAATCGAGAGAAGACATCACCGACACCAAAAGCAATAAGTTTTGACAGAAGTGCACCATGCCAAACTCTATCAAACGCCTTGGAAATATCTAGAGCCACCACCTTACTCTCGCCAAAATGGTGAATAGAATGACACCATCTTTCCGAGAGAAAAGCCAGTAGGTCTCCCGTAGAGCGGCCCCTACGAAATCCATACTGGCGGTCGCTAAGTAAGCTGTTGGACTCTAAATATCCTACAAGATGGAAGTTTACCATACTTCCCATAACTTTGGAAAGTGCAGAGCAAATTGCAATTGGGCGGTAATTTTCGGGGTTGTTAGCCTCTCCTTTTTGGGGATTGGCGTTACATTAGCAACTTCCAACACATTGGAAATTCACCAGCATGGTACAATGTACTGAAGAGGTTAGCTAACGGACGCGCTAGCGTCGAAGAGCACTGCTTCAAGACCAGTGCTGGAATACCATCCGGCCCAGGAGACTATTTATGTTGAGATCTGCTAGAACCTTTTCAACTGCACGGCCTCGAAAGAATATTCTTGGCATAGTTACAGATACTCTTTCAAGCACGGGCAGTGGTTGAGTGCTTTCCGGCAAGTGGGAGTTACTTGCAAATAATTCAGCCAGAAGGTTAGCTTTATCAACCGGGTTAGTAAATACTTGATCATCCTTTAAAAGAGCTGGAATTGAGGAACTAGCATTATCCTTTACTCTTTTAACGAATGACCAAAAGCTCTTACTAAACCGAGAGGGGTAGTAAGCTCTTACTACTTTAGCACGAAGGCACTGCTCGTACAAAGTTTTTCGCGCCTTAATACTTTGGCACATGAAGATCTCGCCCTTTTGCGTAGCGAATCAGTATCGGCATTTTTGTTATTACGCCATATACTGAATGCTTCCTCTCTGGATTTGACTGCATTTTTGCACATCAGATTAAACCACGATTTCTCTCTAGGTTTAATGGATATTTACTTAGATGGAATGAAAGCTTTCATTCCTTGCAAAATTACGCCTTCAACAATTTCCGCCATGCCATTGACATTATTGTCTAAGAAACAAAGCTTCCAATTAAAATGCCTAAAGAATGCGTTGAGCTCAGCCCAACGAGCCTTTTCGTATATGTATTTTGTACGTTTCGTAGCTGTTTGAGAAACGTTGTGAAGTTCTGAAGACAAAAAAGAGGCGGAAATGGTGCAATGGTCCGAGTTACCGAGAGGTGCATTTACGCTCACTTCATACTTTTGAGGGTGTGAAGTTAGAAACAGTTTAAGAGTATTGTGTTGGTGCCCTTTAACGCACGAAATATGTATTTGTTGGCTCATTCACTAGCTGCGCTAAGTGGTTGTGCGCTGCAAATAACTCAACATATTGGCCTTCTGGGGTTGAGTGGCTCGAATGGTGGAGCCAAGATGAGTTGTGAACTTTGAAATCACCAGCAACAACAATTTCACTGTCCGAAAACTTTCCAGGATCCTCGATATGGAGTCGGAAAGGGCATCGAAGCCAGAAAAAGTTTTATCCCTTCCCGCATTTGGGCTTCTATATAGAAACCCGAAAAGTAATGAATGTGTACACAACTTCATTTGGTATATAAAGTGCAAGACCCCTGTGAAGGTTAAAAAGTGATTGGAGGTGATACCCTGGTAAATGAAAATCCTGTGGATCAGCATTCTCAGATACCTGGGTCTCACATAAGGCGAAGACGTCCGGCCGATGGACACAAACGGGAGCATAGGCAGAGAAGAAATTCGCCCTCAGCCCACGTATGTTGCAGAAGTCAATTTTGAATCGCCCTGTCATAACAATGGTAGGGAAATTAAAATCGAGCGTTTTTTTGTATTATTTTACTGATAACAGTGTTATTATATGTTGCTATTATAACTGGCCAGTGACCAGTGTTATACCTTCGTCACTGAACAGTCTAACAACAATTAACACAATGCACCAATAAAATAAACTAATTTGAAATTTTGTCACATGGGAAGCACAATAACAATGCTAAAGAAAAAGAGCCATAAAAGCCCTGATCTGGTCATTTCATAAAAAAACGACACGTTGTACCAACACTGTTTTTGCTGTGCCAACACTGTTCTCTCAGAGAGCTCTTTTATTTTGACTGTTTTTATTTGTTTTTGTTTTATTTATTTATCATGTATGAATGTTGTAATTGTTAAATTATTTTATGAGTTTTCGGTTTTTGTTTTTTTTTTTGTTATTTGTTAAGCTTATGGGCAATATTTTTAAATTTTGAGTTTTTTGTTTTTATGTTATTTCTTGATTTTAAACAAATATATATGTATGTATGTGCCACATTTCCCGCGGACGAAAACATTTAATTTTTAAAACACTTAAATAGGGATAGTGAACAAAATAAACGCGGACAACGAAAGGGACACGTGCGAACGGTAGGGATGACAAAACACTACTAAAGCGATATAAACTAAAAAAATAATTCTAGTACTGATAAATAAAAATATATTCTTTTTTCCTTACAGATTAATAAAGAATCAAGTAACAAAACAACCACGAAACCTCTATGTATGTTACACCTGCTTAATCCACTTCCACAGCAAGGAAAAGTTAGAAAAACATAAAACAGAGTGCAATAAAATGGTGACGAAAATGCCTAGTTTAAATGGATGTAAGTTAAGTTTTAAAAATTTTAAGAAGCAAATGGATGTGCGTTTTGTAGTATATGCCGACTTTGAATGCGTTTTAGAGTCGATTAATATACAAAACTCTACAAACGTAAAATCTACGCAAAAGCATATTCCATTTGCTTATAGTTATTATTTTAAGTGTTCATTTAACTCCAGCTTAGATTTATTTAGAATTTATAGCGGTGATGATGCACCAAAACATTTCTTTAAAAATTTATTTGATGATGTCTTAGATATCAATAATAATTACTTAAGTGTAGTGAAGCCAATGAATTTCTAAACCCCATTTCAACAGATAAAACAAAATACAGATACAACTTGTCATATTTGTAAAAAAAATTATCAGTTGCAGATAGGGTAGCTGACCATTGTCATTTGAGCGGTGAATATAGAGGTCATGCTCATAACAAATGTAATTTAGAATATCAAATTGCGAATTTCATTCCAATATTTTTTCACAATCCTTCGGCATATGATTGTCATTTGTTTATAAGGGAACTTTCATATGTTGAAGGTGACATAAATATAATTAAATAAGGAATTATATGTATCCATATCTAAAAAAAATTAAAGTAAATGATAAAAATACTTTTGAACTCCGTTTTCTAGACTCATTTCGATTTATGTTCTCTAGCTTAGAAAAGCTAGCAGGATATTTATCAGATGATGACTTAAAAGTTGTGAAATCTATATATCAAAATGTTAACGAGTTCAAAGGTGTCTTTCCTTACGATTATCTAGATTCAGTCAATCGTCTGCAGGAAACACATCTACCACCCCTTTCAGTCTTCTTTAATAAACTTACAAATGAGTCGTGTAGTGTTGATGATTATGAACATGCTGAAAAAGTTTGGAATACATTTCAGTGTAGAACTCTTATGGACTATTTAATTTTATATTTAAAAGTAGATGTCTTATTACTTTTTGATATATTTGGAAGTTTTAGAAAAGTTTGTAAAAGTATTTATAATTTAGATCCCTGCCAGTATTATACTACCCCAGGACTTTCTTGGGATGCTATGTTAAAATATACAGAAATAGAACTGGAATTGTTAACTGATATTAATATGAATAATTTCGTTTTGCGGGGTATTAGGGGAGGTATTGTACAATGTAATAAACGACGTTCAGTTGCTAATAATAAATACGTTAGTGATTATGATTCTACTACAGAATCAAATTATCTTATTTATTTAGATGTTAATAATTTGTATGGTTATGCAATGTCGCAATACCTTACCTATATATATTTTAAATAGATAGAAAATGTGGAAAATTTTAAATTAAATAATATAAAAGAAGATAGTCCTTTGGGTTACATACTCGAGGTATACTTAGAGTATCCATCAACATTACACGACTATCATAATGATTTTCCATTTTGTGCCAAAAACAAAAAATTGTAACTATGAAGCAATAAAAACTAATTACCGACTTAAATCATAAAACAAAATATGTGATACACTATAGAAATCTTCAACTGTGTCTTCAAAATGGTTTAATTTTTAAGAAAATATACAGAATTCTTCAATTTAATCAATGGGATTGGTTGAAGAAATACATTGACTTAAATAATCATCATAGAACCATAGCTAAAAATTCATTTGAACAAAACTTTTCCAAAGCTTCTAAACAATGCTGTATACGGTAAGACAATGGAAAATGTCGATAAAAGAAAAGACGTAAAATTAGTTTGTGAATGGGAGAGTAGAAGTAAACGGTTAGGAGCTAGAGCTCTTATAGCTAAACCTAATTTTCATAGTTCTTTTAAAATTCACGAAGAAATGATTGCCATAGAAATGAGTAGAGTGCAAACTGTGAAACCGGTTTTTCTGTTTTAGAACTATCAAAATGGAAAATGTATAACTTTCATTATGATTACATGAAACCAAAATATCCTGAAAATATCAATCTCTGTCATATATGATGTCAGAACAATTGGTTTGTATGATGATATTCGAGATGATATCCCAATACATGACAGAAAATATTTATAATTTCCCACTGATGAATAAAAAAGTATTAGGAATGATGAAAGTTGAGTGTAATGATATTCGAAATGATATCCCAATACATGACAGAAAATATTTATAATTTCCCACTGATGAATAAAAAAGTATTAGGAATGATGAAAGTTGAGTGTAATGGTAAAGTTATTAAGGAATTCATTAGCTTAAGAGCTAAAATGTATTCTGTAAAAATTGATAGAGATGAGAAAGAAATCAAAAAAATTAAAGGTGTAAAGCAATGCGTCACCGCTAAATTAAGTATTAATGATTTTAGAAAATGTCTTTTATAAAAAAAATTGTATTATGATTCCATGTATATATTTAGATCTAAGGTTCATCAAATATATACCCAACATATAACATTTAAACTATTTAGATGATAAGAGATTTATTAAAGAAAATGGTGTTGATACATATGCATGGGGACATTATAGAATAAATACTTTACCTTCATTATCAACACCAGCAACATAATCATCGGAATTATCAAAATTTAATTTAAATTTATATGATAAATTTATGGATGATGATGATAATGATATATTTCTTAGTATAAATATAGATGCTTAATTAGTTTTAATCTTGTAAAATTAAAGTTGTACAAGGAAACATTGAAAAAATAAAACTATAAAAACAACAATAACAATAAAAAAATTTTTGTAATAAAAAGGTTATAAAATTTATAAACGAAAAGTCTAGTCATATATACATATTTTGTTGTTAGATTCAGATTACTGATGGTATTAGAAGAGACGGGATATAATAAATTTGGTCATCGCTCAAGCGATATTATTAAAACCGAAAAAGGAAAAACAAAAATTCGTCAAGTCGTTGGAATTCTCTTGGATAAAAATAAGAATATCGACGTGCAAAATAACAGGATTACTAATACTTCGTTTCCTTCACAAGAAAAATACGCTATTAATAAACATTACTTAGGAACGTAAATCGGTCAATTACAACAAAATTTAATAACTTTATCAAAACAGCAGCTCAAAAAACTTGATGGAAAAATTGAGATTATTAATAAGACACTTAAAGATATGATATCTTATAGAGAAATGTCATTAAAAATGTATTGCAATGAACAAATGACAGAATTGCGAGAAAAAATATTTTTACAAATCGAGGAATTGCGAGAAAAAACATATGGATTAGAGAATCTTGCTTTTAATTCAATAATTGAAAAAAAGGAAATCTCAAGCAAAGTACCTCCAACAAAAAAGAAAATTAAAGTTAAATATTAATATAAAATAATTTTTGATTATATAATAAAATATTGTAAAAAAATTGTACTATAAATTTTTTACTAAAAATTGAAATGTGTTTATTTCATTGACAAAGATAAATATTTTTTAATTACACTCATGTATCCAACATTTCGATATCGAACTTTATAGAAAACACAGCGCTAGAATTAATATGGTTTTATGGTTTGTTTGATTTTTGCATGAGCATATATAATGTAGGGTTGCGGCAATGACATGTTTGAAAATTTCCAGCTTCCTGACAAACATTCAACAGAGTTGTTCAATATAGGTGTTCGGATAGAAGTTTCAGGGCTGATATTCAATAGAGAAGCCCTGACTGACATTCAAATCAGGCATGTGAGAACAACAAACAATTTTATATATAAAATTTTTTTGAAACCCCTTAATACACAACATAAATTTTATGAAACCTCCTGATACAAGAATATTGTTTTAATATGAAGCATTATAAAAAATTGATGAGAATATATTTAATGCTCTTAAAAAAATGTGTTATCAATTAAAAAATGTGTTTGAATTCACAACCACATTTCAAATTCCCATCCAGGGCTGGAAAACTCATATTATAAATAAATGCTCATAAAATATATGAAGCAAGACACATATTTTTAACGATCACGTTTCCCAGCCAGGGATGAACAGACTTTTGTACCGGACATACACAAACATACTACTAGTCACAATCACGAAAACTAACGCTCACGCAATACTCACGAAAAAAACACAACCTATATGTACGAGTATTTACACATTAAAATTTATGAATGCAAATAGGAAAATCTAATATACAATTAGAAAATTCTGCAATAAAATTAGAAAATTATGTTTAACAAAGAAATATACTTTTCTGAAACAATTTTTGGGTTTTGAAATACAATTTTTCAATTTTGATATATGGATAAGCTCCAGAAACAGTCCACCAAACAAAATTTTTTTTATGGAATATTAGACTAGATATATAATTTTATAAATAAAATAAATGTATGTCGACGATCATTAATGCACAAATTATTATCAAATCCTACTCTACCTCAGATCTTCTAATTTCATATTAGGAATTAACAATTTTTAAGTATTCACATCATGACTTTACTGTTAATAAAGAAGACCTGATCGAAAGCCATACTTTTATACTTTGAATTCACTTTAATTTGAGTAAAAAATTTTGTGTACACTATTTTGGAAACATTGGAATCAGCTATGAAATTTCAGAATATGAAATAGAATAGAAAAAATGTAACGTGAGTCACAAAGGGTTCATGTCTTCTGACAAAAAACGACAAAATTTTTTGGCTGCAATTAAGTTATTTTAGAATTCTCTTATATTCATTTTTCTTTTAGGAACTAGATTCTGTGTACTTTATTATGAAAAATTCGCAAAAAATTACGAAAACACACTTTAACTTTCAGAGCTACTTCCTAAAAAATTATTTTTTGTGCCATTCGAAAGTACACTTATACCCCTCTAAGCGCCAAGCATAAGTTGAAGGTACCTCTTTTGAAAGACCTAAAAAATTTTATATATTGTTGTGAAAACGCTTACGAATGTAGGGTGCTCACGCAGGATTTACACATATGTATCATGCGATTTCAAACTTTGTTGTTAAAATTAAATTTGACAATTGAATACAATTGAAAATTCTTAAAGAAAATATAAATTTCCAATTATTTTAAAGTTTTCAAGTGAAATTTAAAATTATGTACATATTTAAAATATTTTGATTAAAATCATTAATTTTCTTGCTCATAAGCAATCTGTGTAAATTATTAAGATTAAGTAGGATCTTTTACTTTAGCGTTAATAGATAACAGATAAATAGATTTATGCAGAAATAAAATTTTGAAGTCTGTTTCACATTCCTTTAAGTATTCTTCCTGGAGTTGAAAAAACTCCTTCGCTTGTAGCTGAGCTGGATGGTACACACAGTATTTGTTTAGCCAATTTTTGCAGAATAGGAAGATCTTTAGTTTTTTTCCAAAAACTTATAATTTCTAGGTCTTGTTCGTTTGTCTGTGTGAATGCGAATACAAAAACGAAAAAGAATTGCAGATGTTTTTCTTCCAAATGTTCACCAGTCGAAACTCGGACTTAAACTCATTCATTCACATCAGTACATTAATACATACCGGAACAACGTTTTATGTCTTCATGACAAAATTTAAAACCACGTACCTATTAAAAATATGAAAAAAATTCCAAAATCGAAAAAATCACGAAACAATCACGCAAAAAATCTACTGATGCACGCTCACTCACGTTAAGTTTTTTATACTCACGCTCACGTGATTGAAACAAATAACTGCTCACGATCATGCATTATCACGCAGATTCACGTGAGCGATGGCCATCTCTATTAGAAATAGAAAAAAATTGGTTTTGCTTGAAAAAAGAAATTCAGAAAAAAACAGTATTGGACGAAGATGAGGCCTTTTTCTTAACATTACTGCCACATATTCGGAAATTGAAGCCGGAAAAAAAATTTTATGCAGGATGGAAATGCAAAATACACTGTACAAATATGTGTATGGCAAAGCCAACAGTTTGCCAGAACTGCGCAACGAACGCTCACATTATGAAGCAATTTCCTCTCCAAGTAGCACCTCCTCTGAGAACGTGTACTCAATTGATTTGAGCACATCAGGACATTTTAGTCCAGCACAGTTGAGCCAATTGAAATCACAAATGAACCAACCACTTCATCATTTGCCTCCATACAAATTGGAAGTGAGCCATCATTGGACGAAATACAAACAGCAAATGAGACGTCAATTTATTACACTGACTCGATATATAAATAGTTTTTTATAAATACAAATAATTACATGAAATAAAATTAAACTTAGTATTACAGAATTATTTTACCTCCGAGTTACTATCAATCTTTCGCAAGAAGTTACTGGCACCTTAATAAAATTTGTCCAGTTTTTGTTTAGTTTCACACCTATCTTGTCCAGAATGTAATCAAAGGTTTCAATTTTCATTCCGGTATATTGTTGAAATTTAGCTGGATATTTTCTTAAATCATTCTGACCCTTACATTACGAAGCAGCTGTACGTGTCTCTAGTTGGACCTATCTTAGAATACGGATCAATCATATGGGATCCATACTACAACATTCATAATATTCGTATTGAATCTGTGCAAAAAAAATTCTTGTTGTTCTGCTTACGTTGCCTTGGATGGAATTCCTCAACAAATTTGCCTTCATATACTAGCAGATTAGCATTAATAAATCTTCCTACTCTCAAAAGTCGTCGTACAATGTTAAATGTTTCTTTTATGATAAATCTTATCAATGGTAACATTTGCTCTAAATTTCTTTTAAATTCTGTTAAATTTAATATTCCTTGTCTTAGTACTCGCCATTATAATCCTATTGTTATTAAGTTATGTAGGTCTAATTATGCTTTGGCTGATCCTTTCACGAGATTATGTCGTCAATATAATTATATGTCTGAACTTGTTAATTTTTCTTTGAATTCTAATATTATAAAGCATAAAATTATTGTTTTTCTTGATTCATAACTTATAAATTTATATAAAATTCATGTAGTTTAATATTATTTTTGTACCTTGTTATTAGTCTGTAAGGATTATATCCATTGACTAATTTTTTTAAATAAATAAATAAATTATGTAAATGATGATATTCACCAAATTCATTCCTTTTTAGTGTAATTGGATGTTTTCCAAATTGCATTAATCACACTAAGAGAAGCAAAATACTCTTCATCAGATTATGAAGCAATATTATAAACACAAATGAACAACAAGACTAAATGACATAAAAGCAAAACACATGGAATAAACAGAATTTCAGCGCTGATTCTCGCATTCACTGTGTTATATACAAATTTTCTTCTCGCATGAAAATAAGCGTCAATAAGCTCGGCTCTCCGCTCGGCTTTAGCACTCACTCTGTTCGCACCCTTAGAATTGGCAACTGAATTGCGATGATGCCAACTCTAAGAATTTGTATAATTACGCTTTTTAGCGATTCTAGTGTTTGGTTATTGGTTTGACGCAAGATACATTATAAATAGAAGAAAATGCAAGCAACCATCAATAAACTGACAAAATATATTTTGTGAACTACATATGTTTTTAAAATACAAAATTCTGCCATTTTTTTGTATGTATTTAAATTACAAAATACAAACTACTTCTATTTGTTGTATGAATGATCCAATAATAAGGTCTATGCATGGTCAACAGATTATTTTTTGCTCATTTACCTTTCATACCATTTTCTTCATGAAGTTGTCAAAATTTGCTTACATTTTTATGGCGCCATTGTTGTTTTTCATATGTTTACCTTTTAAACAAGCATTGGTTTTGTACGTGATCAGTTTTGTGCGTGCTATTTTTGACAAACTCATGATGGTGGGTTTTTTATTGTTGTGTTGGTTGTTATTATTATTGCATCATGATTGTATGTATTTTAAATACGTATTTCAAAAACTGCCCAGCCCTGCATCCAACCCAATAAAACGCTGTTTTAACTTTTCGAGGGTTTTAGTTACACCAAGGTGACCGCCACTGCGGCCATTATGGAACTCCCTCATTACATCTTTCATCTTGGATGCTGGCACCACTAGAAAATTAGAAACAGCTTTGCCGTCCGCACTTTCCCATGTACGATATATGCATCCATTTATCAGCTTTAGGCTATTCCACTGGACCCAATAATATTTTACGAGCGGCCTCTCAGCTGATATCTCGTTTCAGGTGTCTTCCTGTTTAGCAGCTATAATTTTTGCTAGTGTGGGATCATTGCTCTGAGCCTCTGACCAGTCTCCCTCAGTATCGATGTGCGTTAGCCGAACGTCAACGACGCATTCCTTTGCTTCGGCTATGGCATAATGTCGGCACTCTAAGTTGCAGGGCCTACGTGACAGGGCATTCGTATTGTTATGTTTTCCACCCTTTCTGTGTTAGATACTAAAGTGGTAGTTGCGCTACGCTGGCGAAATTCGGTACAAAGCGTCTGTAGTATATGCAAAGTCCCAGAAAGCTGCGGTGTTCATGAAGATTTTTTGGACGAGGCCAGTCCTTTACTGCTCGTATTTTATCTTCATCCGTTGAAATACCGTCTGCCATAACGCGATGACCCAAATATTTCACCTCTTTCTGGAATAAGCTTCTTTGCCCTAAGCTTTAGTCCTGCCAATGATATTCGCTTAAGCACCTCAGCCAGGTTTTGAGGTGTTCGTCAAAAGTCTTCCCCATCACAATTATGTCATCAAGGTACACCAAGCATGTCTTCAAGTGAAGTCTTTTTAAGACATGTTCCATAAGGCGTTCAAATTTGGCCGGACCGTTGCAGAGCCCAAATGGCATAACTTTAAACTGCCATAAGCGATCGCTTGCACTGAAAGCAGTTATTTCTTTGTCCTGCTCTGCAATTTCTAACTGCCAATAGCCACTCTGCAAGTCTGAGGTAGAAAGCCATTTGTACCAGCCAGGTTGTCCAAGGTGTCATCAATTCTTGGTAGCGGGTACCTGTCCTTAGTGACGTCGTTAGCTTCCTGTAGTCGACACAGCATCTGGTACCGCCGCCTTTCTTCTTTACTAGTACTACAAGCGAGCTCCAAGGACTTAAGATGGTTCGATTACGCCACTCCGCTCCATTTCATTGAATAGCTCCTTAAACTCATTTCGTTTCGCCAGGGGTACGCTTCGGGGCGCCTGTTTTATTGGCCTCGCTTCGCCAGTATTTATTTCGTGCTTTACTATAGCCGTTCTCCTTTGGCTTTGAACTTTTAGGGCGAAGACGCAGACGTGCCTCTTAGCAGCTGTTTGGCCTTTTTTCTATCAGAAGCTGTTAGTCCTGCTACCCATTTCTTCACGTACTCGTCAAATAATTCACGCTCCTTGGAAGACATGTTGGCATTTTGAAGAATTTCCTCGCAATTTATTATCGCCTAAGCTAGACCACACTGACCTATGACGATATTTTTGTTAATGACTCGCTCCTGGCTACATAAATTGAGCAGTCTTATAGGGACTCTACCGCCTTTGCAAGTTTTAACGGGTTCTACTACCTACAACCGGTTGTCAACACAATCTCCATCCATTTGTACCCATATCAAAGATTCAGAATGAGGTGGTAACTTCTGATATTTAACAGCAAGAAGTTTCCTTACGTGGGTCTGATTTTCATAGCCAACATCCAGAGGTATTTCAATGTTACGCCAAATCATAACTTGTTGCCCCATATACACATTTATGCCATGGCTTATCGGAAAATCGGCACCAATGATAACCTCGGCAACAATAAATACATGTTTGACTGTAACATTGGGAATAGTCAACTTCACTTCAATTTTACCTTAGACAGTGGCAGGCTCCCCGGTAGCTGTGCGTAGTCGTACATTGCTCAGTGGCTTACACTTAACCTTCACTATATCCGGTCTCATAATTGACTGCGACGCTCCTATGTCTATGGTAAAAATGTGTTTTTAACCATTGATGTATCCACTTGCTGTATGGTTGTTGTTTTCTGCATGACTGCATCACTGCTTTTGAGATTGTGGGGCCCTCAATTGTGGGAGCTAGCTCTTGGCCCATAGTGCTAGCTTGTTTTAGTTTAACGGTGACTCCTGTGATGCTTGCAGATTCACCCGCTTATTGTTTCCTTGTGGCGAGACAGATCTTGTTCGTTTTCTAGGTGCCTTGCAGTCGCGCTGGAAATTACCGCTTTTACCACAGTTATAGCATTTAGCTCTGTCATTGTGTTGTCGCTCAGCTAATGCTTGCTTCACTGCATCCTTAATGTTTGTCACTAGACTTACTGCAACCAGCTCCATATTTCGCACCTTGCATATTTGGGTCTTAGAAATGACTAGCGGTTTCTTGTGCCAGGGCAAATGCGACAGTTTCTCCAAAGGATGCTTTTTGTGTGGTACATACTGCAAGCTTGACGTCCGGACTACGAATTCCGCTTACGAACGCCTCCATTTTGAAGTTATCCAAAAATGGGTGATTTTAAATATTTATTCGTGATTGTTGAACTGTTTAAGGTTTATACTGAAATGAAAATTTTTGGCTTAAGTTCAAATATGAGTTTACCCATATCTTCTTAATTTAAGAAATTATATTTAGATAAATTCATTATATTTTTATTAAGAGAGTACTATTTTATTTGAAACAATTTATTCATAAGACTAGCAGAACGGATCAGTACTGATTTCGAGGTCGCTACACCATCTCATCATCGTTCTTTGTTCGATTTTACCACTTTTGACGGTGGATACTAGTAACTAGGAATATCAACTATTTAACCGTATTATTTAACGAATTAGAATACGAAAAGTGCAACTTAATCATTTCTTACAAGTTAAATCAATTTCGGTTAGTACGAAATTCCATCTCTGATTTTTAATTATTCCAAATATTTCATACTCTCTTGCTTTTTCCAAAGCCGTTGGCTTTGAGATCAAGCAGTTTTCCATTTTTGTTTACTTTATTTTTGTCTTGTAGTTGACTTTCTTAGTATTCAACCACCTGTGACAATGTAAACATGATGGTTTTTTTTACGGGTGCCATCGCTTTTAATAATTAATATATATTCGTAATTATTGAACTGTTTAAGGTTTATATTGAAATGAAAATTTTTGGCTTAAGTTCAAATCTGAGTTTACCCATATCTTCTTAATTTAAGAAATTATATTTAGATAAATTCATTATATTTTTATTAAGAGAGTACTATTTTATTTGAAACAATTTATTCATCAAACTAGCAGAACGGATCAGTACTGATTTCGAGGTCGCTACACCATCTCATCAGCGTTCTTTGTTCGTTTTTACCACTTTTGACGGTGGATACTAGTAACTAGGAATATCAACTATTTAACCGTATTATTTAACGAATTAGAATACGAAAAGTGCAACTTAATCATTTCTTACAAGTTAAATCTATTTCGGTTAGTACGAAATTCCATCTCTGATTTTTAATTATTCCAAATATTTCATACTCTCTTGCTTTTTCCAAAGCCGTTGGCTTTGAGATCAAGCAGTTTTCCATTTTTGTTTACTTTATTTTTGTCTTGTAGTTGACTTTCTTAGTATTCAACCACCTGTGACAATGTAAACATGATGGTTTTTTTTTACGGGTGCCATCGCTTTTAATAATTAATATTTATTCGTAATTATTGAACTGTTTAAGGTTTATATTGAAATGAAAATTTTTGGCTTAAGTTCAAATCTGAGTTTACCCATATCTTCTTAATTTAAGAAATTATATTTAGATAAATTCATTATATTTTTATTAAGAGAGTACTATTTTATTTGAAACAATTTATTCATCAGACTAGCAGAACGGATCAGTACTGATTTCGAGGTCGCTACACCATCTCATCAGCGATTTTCGTCTGGATACGTCAGTTGCACAAGCCGCTCAATTTCCGTTGCAAAATCCTGTACAGACTCATTTGGCTTCTGCGCTCTGCCTAGCAATTCCATACGGTACTTGCGCTGCAGTGCCACCATTGTCTCGTCATAGCTGTTCCTGCAGCTCACTGGTACGGTTTCAAGTACTTCTGCCGCTGTGTCTTTCAACTCTAAAATCAGCACTATGGTCTTTTCTTCACTACCCCATGCGTTTTTGCTGGCCACTGTGTCGAACTGGTGGTCAGGTGTTTTTATTCTGCTAGAAACTACTGGTACAACACGCACTGGTCCCCCTTTACACTGCAGATTATTAATTTTCCAAGTTAGCACACACGGTTGATTTAACTAATCTTAGTTAGGTTAGGTTCCATTGGCAGCCGTGATCAAGCACAGCTCACGTGGGTCCATCAATTAGTTCCCGTTGTGCTACTATGTTGTCCCGTCTTCCAAGGGTCCTATGTTAGCTGGCTGCTGATATTCTCACGCAGCCACCCGGCTGATTCAATGAAGAAGTGGAGACAAGTTTTGTCCCCAAGGGTTTTTTGACCGAAAAGTTTAAGTCTTAGATCATCGAATGCCGGACAATGACAGAGAAGATGTTCCGTCGATTCTTCCTCTTCTTCATCGCCGCAACTTCTACATATGTCATTGTAATTGAGCCCCAACCTTTGGGCGTGCCTCCTAATAGGCCATCGTCCAATTATTACCGCGATTAGGTTTCTGAGTTGAAGTCTGGATAGCTGTAGTGCCCGCCTAGTCCTTTTTTCATCTAGAATTGGCAACTGAATTGCGATGATGCCAACTCTAAGAATTTGTATAATTACGCTTTTTAGCGATTCTAGTGTTTGGTTATTGGTTTGACGCAAGATACATTATAAATAGAAGAAAATGCAAGCAACCATCAATAAACTGACAAAATATATTTTGTGAACTATGTTTTTAAAATACAAAATTCTGCCATTTTTTTGTATGTATTTAAATTACAAAATACAAACTACTTCTATTTGTTGTATGAATGATCCAATAATAAGGTCTATGCATGGTCAACAGATTATTTTTTGCTCATTTACCTTTCATACCATTTTCTTCATGAAGTTGTCAAAATTTGCTTACATTTTTATGGCGCCATTGTTGTTTTTCATATGTTTACCTTTTAAACAAGCATTGGTTTTGTACGTGATCAGTTTTGTGCGTGCTATTTTTGACAAACTCATGATGGTGGGTTTTTTATTGTTGTGTTGGTTGTTATTATTATTGCATCATGATTGTATGTATTTTAAATACGTATTTCAAAAACTGCCCAGCCCTGCATCCAACCCAATAAAACGCTGTTTTAACTTTTCGAGGGTTTTAGTTACACCAAGGTGACCGCCACTGCGGCCATTATGGAACTCCCTCATTACATCTTTCATCTTGGATGCTGGCACCACTAGAAAATTAGAAACAGCTTTGCCGTCCGCACTTTCCCATGTACGATATATGCATCCATTTATCAGCTTTAGGCTATTCCACTGGACCCAATAATATTTTACGAGCGGCCTCTCAGCTGATATCTCGTTTCAGGTGTCTTCCTGTTTAGCAGCTATAATTTTTGCTAGTGTGGGATCATTGCTCTGAGCCTCTGACCAGTCTCCCTCAGTATCGATGTGCGTTAGCCGAACGTCAACGACGCATTCCTTTGCTTCGGCTATGGCATAATGTCGGCACTCTAAGTTGCAGGGCCTACGTGACAGGGCATTCGTATTGTTATGTTTTCCACCCTTTCTGTGTTAGATACTAAAGTGGTAGTTGCGCTACGCTGGCGAAATTCGGTACAAAGCGTCTGTAGTATATGCAAAGTCCCAGAAAGCTGCGGTGTTCATGAAGATTTTTTGGACGAGGCCAGTCCTTTACTGCTCGTATTTTATCTTCATCCGTTGAAATACCGTCTGCCATAACGCGATGACCCAAATATTTCACCTCTTTCTGGAATAAGCTTCTTTGCCCTAAGCTTTAGTCCTGCCAATGATATTCGCTTAAGCACCTCAGCCAGGTTTTGAGGTGTTCGTCAAAAGTCTTCCCCATCACAATTATGTCATCAAGGTACACCAAGCATGTCTTCAAGTGAAGTCTTTTTAAGACATGTTCCATAAGGCGTTCAAATTTGGCCGGACCGTTGCAGAGCCCAAATGGCATAACTTTAAACTGCCATAAGCGATCGCTTGCACTGAAAGCAGTTATTTCTTTGTCCTGCTCTGCAATTTCTAACTGCCAATAGCCACTCTGCAAGTCTGAGATAGAAAGCCATTTGTACCAGCCAGGTTGTCCAAGGTGTCATCAATTCTTGGTAGCGGGTACCTGTCCTTAGTGACGTCGTTAGCTTCCTGTAGTCGACACAGCATCTGGTACCGCCGCCTTTCTTCTTTACTAGTACTACAAGCGAGCTCCAAGGACTTAAGATGGTTCGATTACGCCACTCCGCTCCATTTCATTGAATAGCTCCTTAAACTCATTTCGTTTCGCCAGGGGTACGCTTCGGGGCGCCTGTTTTATTGGCCTCGCTTCGCCAGTATTTATTTCGTGCTTTACTATAGCCGTTCTCCTTTGGCTTTGAACTTTTAGGGCGAAGACGCAGACGTGCCTCTTAGCAGCTGTTTGGCCTTTTTTCTATCAGAAGCTGTTAGTCCTGCTACCCATTTCTTCACGTACTCGTCAAATAATTCACGCTCCTTGGAAGACATGTTGGCATTTTGAAGAATTTCCTCGCAATTTATTATCGCCTAAGCTAGACCACACTGACCTATGACGATATTTTTGTTAATGACTCGCTCCTGGCTACATAAATTGAGCAGTCTTATAGGTACTCTACCGCCTTTGCAAGTTTTAACGGGTTCTACTACCTACAACCGGTTGTCAACACAATCTCCATCCATTTGTACCCATATCAAAGATTCAGAATGAGGTGGTAACTTCTGATATTTAACAGCAAGAAGTTTCCTTACGTGGGTCTGATTTTCATAGCCAACATCCAGAGGTATTTCAATGTTACGCCAAATCATAACTTGTTGCCCCATATACACATTTATGCCATGGCTTATCAGAAAATCGGCACCAATGATAACCTCGGCAACAATAAATACATGTTTGACTGTAACATTGGGAATAGTCAACTTCACTTCAATTTTACCTTAGACAGTGGCAGGCTCCCCGGTAGCTGTGCGTAGTCGTACATTGCTCAGTGGCTTACACTTAACCTTCACTATATCCGGTCTCATAATTGACTGCGACGCTCCTATGTCTATGGTAAAAATGTGTTTTTAACCATTGATGTATCCACTTGCTGTATGGTTGTTGTTTTCTGCATGACTGCATCACTGCTTTTGAGATTGTGGGGCCCTCAATTGTGGGAGCTAGCTCTTGGCCCATAGTGCTAGCTTGTTTTAGTTTAACGGTGACTCCTGTGATGCTTGCAGATTCACCCGCTTATTGTTTCCTTGTGGCGAGACAGATCTTGTTCGTTTTCTAGGTGCCTTGCAGTTGCGCTGGAAATTACCGCTTTTACCACAGTTATAGCATTTAGCTCTGTCATTGTGTTGTCGCTCAGCTAATGCTTGCTTCACTGCATCCTTAATGTTTGTCACTAGACTTACTGCAACCAGCTCCATATTTCGCACCTTGCATATTTGGGTCTTAGAAATGACTAGCGGTTTCTTGTGCCAGGGCAAATGCGACAGTTTCTCCAAAGGATGCTTTTTGTGTGGTACATACTGCAAGCTTGACGTCCGGACTACGAATTCCGCTTACGAACGCCTCCATTTTGAAGTTATCCAAAAATGGGTGATTTTAAATATTTATTCGTGATTGTTGAACTGTTTAAGGGTTATACTGAAATGAAAATTTTTGGCTTAAGTTCAAATATGAGTTTACCCATATCTTCTTAATTTAAGAAATTATATTTAGATAAATTCATTATATTTTTATTAAGAGAGTACTATTTTATTTGAAACAATTTATTCATAAGACTAGCAGAACGGATCAGTACTGATTTCGAGGTCGCTACACCATCTCATCATCGTTCTTTGTTCGATTTTACCACTTTTGACGGTGGATACTAGTAACTAGGAATATCAACTATTTAACCGTATTATTTAACGAATTAGAATACGAAAAGTGCAACTTAATCATTTCTTACAAGTTAAATCAATTTCGGTTAGTACGAAATTCCATCTCTGATTTTTAATTATTCCAAATATTTCATACTCTCTTGCTTTTTCCAAAGCCGTTGGCTTTGAGATCAAGCAGTTTTCCATTTTTGTTTACTTTATTTTTGTCTTGTAGTTGACTTTCTTAGTATTCAACCACCTGTGACAATGTAAACATGATGGTTTTTTTTACGGGTGCCATCGCTTTTAATAATTAATATATATTCGTAATTGTTGAACTGTTTAAGGTTTATATTGAAATGAAAATTTTTGGCTTAAGTTCAAATCTGAGTTTACCCATATCTTCTTAATTTAAGAAATTATATTTAGATAAATTCATTATATTTTTATTAAGAGAGTACTATTTTATTTGAAACAATTTATTCATCAGACTAGCAGAACGGATCAGTACTGATTTCGAGGTCGCTGCACCATCTCATCAGCGATTTTCATCTGGATACGTCAGTTGCACAAGCCGCTCAATTTCCGTTGCAAAATCCTGTACAGACTCATTTGGCTTCTGCGCTCTGCCTAGCAATTCCATACGGTACTTGCGCTGCAGTGCTACCATTGTCTCGTCATAGCTGTCCCTGCAGCTCACTGGTACGGTTTCAAGTACTTCTGCCGCTGTGTCTTTCAACTCTAAAATCAGCACTATGGTCTTTTCTTCACTACCCCATGCGTTTTTGCTGGCCACTGTGTCGAACTGGTGGTCAGGTGTTTTTATTCTGCTAGAAACTACTGGTACAACACGCACTGGTCCCCCTTTACACTGCAGATTATTAATTTTCCAAGTTAGCACACACGGTTGATTTAACTAATCTTAGTTAGGTTAGGTTCCATTGGCAGCCGTGATCAAGCACAGCTCACGTGGGTCCATCAATTAGTTCCCGTTGTGCTACTATGTTGTCCCGTCTTCCAAGGGTCCTATGTTATCTGGCTGCTGATATTCTCACGCAGCCACCCGGCTGATTCAATGAAGAAGTGGAGACAAGTTTTGTCCCCAAGGGTTTTTTGACCGAAAAGTTTAAGTCTTAGATCATCGAATGCCGGACAATGACAGAGAAGATGTTCCGTCGATTCTTCCTCTTCTTCATCGCCGCAACTTCTACATATGTCATTGTAATTGAGCCCCAACCTTTGGGCGTGCCTCCTAATAGGCCATCGTCCAATTATTACCGCGATTAGGTTTCTGAGTTGAAGTCTGGATAGCTGTAGTGCCCGCCTAGTCCTTTTTTCATCTATTATGGGCCAGATTTTCCTAGTTTCCCTACAGGTAGTTTCATCTAACCATTTCTGAATTGCAGTATGGTGAAACTTATGTGCAATAACTTGTTTACTCATTGGGAGAGAAGCGCCTATGTCATGTGTCGAATCGTTTTGATTTAAAGTGGAGCCTGCACGCGCCAACGCGTCCGCGATACAGTTTCCTTGTATGTCCCTGTGTCTGGTACCCACTTAAGGGTGACCGTTGAATGTCTCGCTATCTCGTCCAGAGATATCCGGCATTCCTTGACAATTTTTGATGTGATGAACACATTCTCCAGGGATCTTATGGCCGCCTTACTATCGGTAATGATCTGAATATCGCTACCAGATATTTCGCCATACCGAATGGATAATTTCAGCCTGAATGACACTGCAGTGGTCCGGCAGCCTTAAAGGAATACACCAGTTTAGCTGCTCGGAGTAAATGCCAGAACTGACACCATTCAGTGATTTAGACCCGTCCGTGAAAATTTGAATCACATTCGCGGGTGTATGTAGGTCATCAGGGTGGACCGCGTTATCCGAAAAGCTTACAGAGAAGCCAGAATCAAAGATTGGCTCAGGTGTGACATAGTCAACGCTCATGTTCCAATTATATAGGATGTTGGCATGACCGATATTGTAATCTCTCCATGCTCTGGTGGCTTTTAGTCTTACTGCCGTGTTCGCAGCCAACTTTTTAGCCAAAATGTCTGGTGGTAGCTAGTTCAATATCGTGAACATATCCGTTTTGGCAGGATTAACATCCAGACTACATCCCCGGCACCATTTTACGAGGAAATCCAGTGCGGATTCCATGAGTTCAGACAGTAGTTTGGTATCCTTACCCATAGCCATGACTGCGACGTCATCCGCATACGCAATCGTTCTGCAGCACGTCTTATCCATGGCCCTGAGGAGGAAATTTATATTTAGGCTCCAAAGTAATGTAAGTAAGTAAGTACACTTCCTTGCGGGGTGCCCCTGGTTGCCACTTTGGAAATGTTTGCGGCGCCCCAGTTAGATTCAATACGCCGAAAGTGCAAGATGCTAATAACAAATTGGATGATCTCTGGGTCGATCTCCAGTAGCCTCATAGCATTAATAACCGAATCTGGTTTAAAATTGTTGAAAGCTCCCTCAATATCCAGGAAAGCAACTAATGCGAATTCCTTGTATTGTAGGGATCTCTCTATGTGACCCACCAATAAGTGAAGCGCAGTTTCGGTGGACTCTCCTTTCGTATAGGCATGTTGAGCCATTGACAAGGAATTATGTCCTAGTTTTGACCTGATATGAATGTCTATAATCCTCTCCAGTGTTTTCAGCAGAAAGGAGGATAGACTAATTGGCCTGAAGTCTTTAGCCTTAGTGTGCTATGTTTTCCCTCCTTGGGGATGAAGACAATCTTATATGTTGCCCATATAGATGGGACATGTGAGAGAATTAGGCAGGCTCTGAAAATCAACAAGAGCCATGGCATCAGTGTCTCTAGGTTATTTTGCAGATCCGCTGGGATAATCCCATCCGGACCTGGAGATTTGAAGGGATGAAAGCTTTTAACAGCCCATTCCACACGATGACGAGTTATCGGGATAATAGAGTTATTCCGAGCGCCATTAAGAATTACCTCCCTCGGCAAATCATCAGTGCAGCCTGGGAAGTGAGTATTCATCAGAACCTCAAGGGTCTCCTGACTATTTGTTGTCCAGGATCCATCTGACTTCTGTATATACGATGGAATAACTAGTCTTGAGGATAAGATCTTATGTAGCCGACTTGTCTCCGAGGAGTTTTCTACATCACTGCAGAATTCCCTCCATGACCGTCTTTTAGCATTCCTTATAAGATTCTTGAATCCATTCACTAAGGATTTGTAACTGTTCCATACACCATTACGTTTCGCCTCGTTAAAGAGCTTGCTGCTTTCCTTGCGTTTTTCAGCAATTTCCGCATTCCACCAAATAGGCTTGCCTTTCCTATCGATTCTCTTACAGGATTTTTCTGTTGCCTAGGTTAAGACACTCGTTAGTGATTCCACTGCGGAGTCGAGTGTGAACACATTGCCTATGCAAATGGGGTGGGCTCATTACCCCAATTAACTACTGTTAGTTCATTTTCTACTATAAAGTTTAGAAGTAACTCGCCTCGTAGATTGACATCCGAGCTGCCCCAGATGGTATGGTGAGCATTAGCGTCTGCACATATTATGAGGGGAATGTTGCGCCTATTGGCATACGACATCGCCTTCCTGGTTAACTAAGCTTAATAATCGCTATATTTTTATGTTCCTGAAATTTTAATCTACATTTAAATTTTGTAACAATATGTTATCACGTAAATTAAAGAATAGCCTTAAAATCAAAAAATATATTGAAATATCAAAAACTTATTGTAATTATGGCAAAGCTCATTTAAAAAATATCCTACCCCGTAATTACTCAACATTAGATGTCTCTGTTCTGACAAATTTATGGATATCTTGTATTGAGTCTGCTGTTCACCATTCGACGGTAGTAACAAAGTTAAAATACTCGTTATATTTTCAACTAACGACGTGGATAAATAAAAATCTTCAAGATTTAATCCTTTTTAAACATAAATTATTAAGGCAAAGACGTAAATAAAAAAATGTTAACATTGCTTTAAAAAGATAAAGTAGGTTTATTAACGTGGCCGTTATAAAATGCAAATATAACTTTTATACCGATGGCTTTTATAAAGCTGGTAGTAACCCAAAGAATACTTGGAAATTTATCAACAATACACTTGGTCGTTCAAAAACTAGTGGTGTCAAACTCAGTGATTTGCCGGGGGGATTATTTCAGATGATGAGATCAAAGCAGATTGTTTAGATAAGTATCTTATTTCTGTTCTAAAAGAACTCGAACAGAAAATAGCTATTTGACCAGGATGCCCCTTTAACTCATTAACGACGCTCACAGCTGCATTTCATTTCATTTTAAATAATATTAAGATAAATGATGTTCATGAAATTGTGTGTACTATGGAAATAAATCTCCAGGTTTTGATAACATAACCATAAAGCTTGTAAAGGAATGTTTTAGTGAAATTTCACATATCCTAGTTGAAATCTTTAACAAAATGATCTACACTTCGCAATAATCAGATATTTTAAAAATTCATCAAATAGTGCCCATTCCGAAAACATTTACTATAGATAAATACATACCAATCGCTGTGCTTTCGGCTATAGATATAATTTTTTTAAAAACTCTTCGCTTTTAGATTATTTAGAACAAAATAATCATTTATTCAAATACCAGTTTGGATTTAGAAAAGGCATAAGTATCCAAGACGCTGTCTTGAATGATGTAAGGTGCATTTGCAAAGGATTGGATGAAGGTTATAGTGGGGTAGCGGGGACGTTTTTTGTACTTTCAAAAGCCTTTGATCTTGTTGATTATGAAATAATGCTTAAAAACTTGAATGTTATGGTGTTCAAGGCATTGAACTGTTGTTGTTCAGAAATTATTTTATTAATAGGAAACAGTATGTTCAAATTGGACGCTGCAAAAGCTTTCCTGGTACCGTTGAATATCGTGTACCGCAAGGAAGTTGGTTAGGTTCTTTATTGTTTTCAATTTATTTGAAAGACTTGGAATCTTAACCTTACTTGCCAGTTGTATATGTATGCTGATGATATATGCCTATTCTATCCTTTTAAACACGATATTGCTCTTAAAACTTATATTCGTAGAGATGCACCTCTGTTATTTGAATTCGCTCGCTTAAATTGTTTGTTTCTAAATTCTGATAAAACCAAATTAATTTGTTTTAAACCGCATTCAGCTAGTTTAAATAATAATTGTAATAAACAAACATCCCTGAAGAAGTTGGAAAAACCCCAACGAAACGTAGGATGAACAATTAAATAAGTAGTTTTTATTTATTTATATTTTTCAAATGACCTTGAAAGCCTGAATTTTTGGAATAAAAACCAAATAAAACCAAAATCATAAAATCATAAGAAGGTCGAAGATAAAATTCAACATTTGCACAATAACTTTTCCGTTTACGTTGATGGTACGTCTACCTGCGAAACTCATTCAATTAAATACTTGGGGATCACTTTGCAAAGCAACTTATCCTGAGATCTTCACATTTATGAGGTCAAGAACAATATAGCTATTGCTATTGGAATATTATATAAGATTTCAAAAACTTTTGTTTGTTGAGGGTTTTTAGCTAGTCTATATACATGCATTTTAGTGGTGCTAAAGCCAAATCATCAGTACACCTTAAATCTCTTATCTTATACAAAAACTTTCAAAAACTCAATGAGATATACAAAAATTACAATAGTATAAGCATAGTAGGCTTTGAAAGTTATTCAAAAATCCCACCAAACGATTTATATTCAATATGAATCTATTTTATTTTCTTTACAACCTTTATACAATTAGACGCTCTTTGGGTGACAATGAAAGTACTTATTAAGCCAAAACGGAAAATAAAATCTTAATTAAGTATTTAGTAATTATTAAATTTATTAATCGAGATTGCCTCGATATCTTTTTTCAAAGATTTTCAAAAACTTGTTTGTGGAGGGATTTATTATTCGTTTAGTCACAAAAAATATCATATAAACATCTTGAAACTGAAAAGAACATTAAAAAAGCATGAAATTTTCTTCATTTTCCTGACTTCAGCAGTGTCTCGCAACATAAAGTCTAAAAAATTTACAATATTATGTACAAATTTGTTGTGTACCGATCTGCGTACTTAATTTTTTAGATTTCTTTAAATTCATTTTTGCCTTTTTGGCCTGCTTTTTCGCGGAATATTCATCTGTGCGTTCGGCTCAAATTTCTACTGGCAATGATAATGTCGGACATTTGATGCTCTATCTGATGGTCATTGCTGATTGCTATATACATGAGAGTATATAAAAGTGATCCAAAATAAGATTAAGTAAAAGAGAAAATTAAAAAATATGTTTATCGAAATTTTGTACGAAAAACTCCACTACGGCAACGTCGACAGCAACAATTAAATACAAAAGTTATGCAAGTGTTTTAGAAAATCAGTTTTGAATGTGTTAGATTTAGGGATGAGATCGTGAGTGACTTTTCACTCACGCTCACGATAAAAAAAAATTTCACTCATGCACGCTCACGCACGGCCTCATATTTTTGGCTCACGTTCACTCACGCTCACGTGAGTGGAAAAACAGGTAAGTCACAAACACAACCTATAAGTATTTATACATTAAAATTTCTGAATGCAATTAGAAAAATCTAATATACAATTAAAAAATTCTAAATGATGTTGCGTGCCTCTAGCCGCTATGGTTGTGATGCCAGCCAGCTCAACGTGGCATCCGCAGGGCAGGTCCCAAGCGGCAACCACAACAGAGACAAGAACAAATAAAAGAACAAAACGAAAAAAAAAACTAAACTAAACCTGAAAACGCACTACATAACACGGAAACATTTCGAAGAGAGGACCAGGTGTAGGGCTCCCTACTTGCCCTCCCTACCTAGGACACTGACACTCCTCATACATTTTTTAGTGTCCCCAAGAATCCACACACACTTACCTCAATACACTGACCTTACATTAAACCTCACCCGAACAAAAGAATTAGCACACAAACATATTCGTTACAAATATTTCCACAATTACATTTATATTTATTTAAATAATGATCTTATACTAAATAAAAATCCTACAAACTATTAATTAATTTGTACAGTATTTATGATTTTTTTCATGAAATTATTCACATAAACGAAAATTAAAAATATATATAGATAATTGTCGCTCCTTTCGAGCTACACAACGGTCTTTTGACCAGAAAGGTAAGGACCCGAAGGTTTTAGAAAGTTTCAACAAATATATTCAACAAAATTCTTAACCTAAAACTATTACCTAACGCTTACAAAAAAAACAATTTTTAAATTAAATAATACTTTAAAGAATGGCTTACAACGAAAACAAAATTAACATTAACCTAACCAATTTTCTGTTTATTGCCTAAACCTAAAGAAAACAACTGATATTTTTAAAATTAACTAAATTCTACAACCCAACTACTATTTCTATTTCCTTTTAAATACGAATTTGAAAAATATAAAATTTACGCTCCCATTCTATTCATCCATCAAAAAAAAAACTCCTACCTAGAGCTCTCTTAGGTGGTCTATTGACCTTTTATTTTCCGGACAGGGAAACTACTTTACTCTCTGAACCTTAACAAATTCCTATTTATTTTTTTAGGCTATAGAAAATGCTGGGCGTTATAATAACACAAAAAAACTTCTCTTCAACTACTTTCTTTAAATTTAGGCACTAATAACTTATGCTAAACTTAATTTTATCTCAACCCTCTAACATACAAATATATAGAACACAGACATAAAACACTAAACTTAACTTTATTTAAATTCAATTTGGTGACCTTTTTTCTCTTGTCTTTCTTTATTTTGGGATTCCTTAGTAGAAAAAAATTCCCCTTTTTTAATAATCTGCTATTTGGACCACTGAAGCCTTGTGGATAGTTATCGTTTTGTACCTCGCGCCAATATTTCTGGACGCCAGGCGAATTAATCAAATATGGTAGCTATTTCCCTGTTTGAATTATGTAAATGATAAATACCTTTTTTTATTCGCTTGCCTGTACCTCAATTTTACCTGTTAGGTTTTTCTTCTTTGGGCCTTCTTAGCTTCTAGCTAGGATACCAGCACAAATGTCCGCCTTTCTTAGGGTTTTTCTTTTCCACTTTTATTTGTTGAGTTTAATTGTTATTTTTTTATTTTTAAATATTTGTTTTTAAACTTTTTAACATGAATTCTACACTTGCTCTTTATTCGAGCTCTTCTTTTACAATGGCCACTTCTCTACCTAACTCAAACCCTAAAGCCTCTACTCTTTCCAAAAAATCTCCATTTTTGATGCCTTTTTCCAAACCGCCTAGAAGTTACACAGGAATATATTCCATTTGTCAAAACATAAAACGCAGACATGTAATTGTGCTAATATTGTGCACATTTAGGAATGAACAAACTATGACAATACAACTCTGTTTTTCCATTCACAATAGACCAACGGCTGGCAATACCACTACGTTTGATAGTATTTAGTACTACAGCCAGCCGTCATTTATATATCAACCACGCACCACGCTACATTTCAACAGCACACCATAGGAATAAATTAAAAATTAAACTAATTAACACACCAAAATTTACATCAACAAATACCTCGCTACAATCAATAAACTCGGACTATAACACCGGACAACAAAAAAACTTTGAATAAGTTCCGTGGCCCCACCATTGAAGGATTTTTTTTTTCCTTCCCGGCCAATCTGAGATAAACCCAGTTCCCACGCCCTTTATCACTCCTGCCAGCCTACAATAGTTCGGCAGTACTCTATTCGGCTCATGTTGGCGCCACTTGGTACAGGCCGTATTATTGCTCTGCCCAAATCACACGCAACAACACACCGTGGCTACCAAGTGTACGCCGGGAGGAACGGTGTGCGTGAGATCGGTCGGCGCTATTGTCTCCCAAGGTTACACTGAGACACGTGGGGAACTCCCACACCCTGAAAGTCTCCAGCCGGGCATTACAGGTAAGTCTATCTAATTATGTATGTAAGTGTTGAAATAAATGTTTGTTTCTTTAGGTCATTAGGGGGTCCACATCCGAGGAAATGAATTTGTGACTTCACCATATAGGTTTTATTTGATGTATTTTGTGTGTTGTCCATAAATATTTAATAAACTACAAGCTCCCCACTAACAACCAAAAATCTCTATAACTAGTGTTTGTGTTTTTTTTTGCAGTTTTGAGGGACTAGTTGTCTGAACAAATCGTCAAACATATGTACGTGTTAAAATTGTAAACGGGACAGACACCAACAAAAACTATATTGCAAATTAACCCTAATTTAAAAATGACTAACCATATCGTACTAACCTAAGTATCACAGATGGAAAAATATTGCACTTATCATATTTTGAAATCTTTCGCATGGAAAATCCCAATTGGTTTCCCTTGGAGCGATTCCAGCTCATACATATTGTTGCCAATTGGGGTTTTTATACAACATTTCAAGTATTTTCGACAAAATTTTGCGTTGATGTTATTTTTAAAGTCTGACAGTGCAAAATTTTTTCTGTATACTTCTTGTCCAGGACTGAATTTTACTTTCCAGTGTTTTCCTTATCCCGCCATGCGCAGCGGTAACACTGTCATGGGCATTTTCTATTAATGTGTGGGTGATGTCATGGGGAATCCATAGCTTCCACACTGTTTCGCTTACGTTATCTAGGCTATCAAATACTGTCTTTTTATATGTTTTTCCCTTATCTAAGCGTAAGTCAGGCAGTTTAGCTAGGTTTTGCTGGACATTTTGTATCAATCCTACATTATCTTCGGATTCAAAAGCGGTAGTTTTAAAATCAAGAAAGTCTTCATTATGTATTTCTGCAACGTCGATTGGCATGCGGGAAAGCATGTCTGCCACCACATTCTCTGCCCCTTTTCGGTGTTCGATCGTGAAATCGTAGGCTTGCAGCTGTAGTGACCACCTGGCTAAGCGTCCACTAAGGTCTTTTAACGACATAAGCCATTTCAGGCTCGCGTGGTCTGTGATGACCGTGAAGTTCATCATTTCGACGTATGGCCTAAAACGCTTTACTGCCAATACAGCTGCCAGGCACTCTTTTTCGGTGACCGAATAGTTCTTTTGACAGGCGGTGAGCTTCTGGCTATAGAACGGAATGGGGTTTTCTTCGCCTTTAGAATTTTTTTGAAATAAAACTGCTCCTATTGCGAACTCTGAGGCGTCGCATTGTATAAAAAACGGTCGGCTAAAATCAAGGTGACGTAGAACTAGTGCAGTCGTTAATGAGGTTTTTAAAATATCAAACGAATCAATCGCGGCTGATGTCATTGCGAACTTTTTGCCTTTTTTTAGCGGTGTCAGTAAGGGCTGCTGAAATGGAGGCAAAATCCTTTATGAAACGCCTGTACCATCCAGCAGTCCCTAGGAAACTTCGGACATCTCTTTGTGATTTAGGTCATTCTATTTGCTGCATGGCCTTTACCTTTTCGGGGTCAGTCCTAAGAACACCGCCGCCTATGATAAAGCCTAAGTATCTTAGTTCCCTAAAACAAAACATTGATTTTTTTAATCCTATCGTTAGGTTAGCTTTTCCCAGACATTCGGCAACTTGCTCGAGTAGTTTTAAATGGGTGGAAAATTCTTCCGATATTATAAGGAGGTCATCCAAATAAATAAAAACGTTCTGTTTTAGCTTCGCAGGTATCACCTTGTCCATCAGACGGCATAGACGTTGTGCAGCGTTGCATATACCAAACGGCATCACGCGAAACTGGTACAGCGGTCGATCTGGAACCGTAAAAGCAGTATATGGTTTAGCTTCTTCTTCTAGCTCAATTTGCCAGAAGGCATACTTCAGGTCGACGCTACTTATGTAATGCGTTTGATCTATGCGACTCAAAATGCCGTCAATATTCTACAACGGATATGCGTCCTTGACGGTTACCGCATTTAATTTACGTGCGTCGAGACAAAATCTGGTTTTCCCGCGTTTTCTAACAACTGTCGTTCGGTTTGACCACGGGCTGTCGCTCTCTTCAATGACGTTTAACTTGAGCATATTATCCAGCTCAGCGTAAACTATCGCCTGTACAGCGGGAGAAATCGAGTAGTGCTTATCCTTAATTGGATTTGTGCCTGCTACTAATTTAATTTCGTGCCTTTCTAATTTTGTGCGACCTAAACCTTTTTCCTCAAACGATGGGAATTTTCTGACAACGTCATCTAATTGTTGTTGTTGTTGTGGCGTAAATACGTGTTTATTCATTTTATGCCTACTATGCTCCTCTTGAAAATTTTGCGGCATTTCTATACTTATTTAAGCCGACGTTATTATTTGAGGTGCTATATCAAAAACTTTCCAAAAATCCACACCAAGATAAAGTTTTTGGTCTAGTTCCGGACACAAATAAAAAGTTATAGGGTGTTTTTTTCCGTTGGACTCTACCTCGAGATGGCTTTTGCCTAGCACTCTATGTTGTTGGCCTGTGGCAGTGGTTACGTGTGAGTGAATTTCACATATTTTTGCTTTCAGCTCTGCTATAAATTCGCGGCAATTTTTTCCTATAAGACTGACGGACGCGCCTGAGTCTATAAGACCTTTTAAAAGTTTTCCGTTAATTCGCACTTCTGCATATGGTCAAGGGTCTGTTTTCGAACTACACCGTTTAATTGTTTCCGCAACTAACCTACGTTGATGCTTTCGCTCTACAAAATCTTTTCTTAATTTATAAATATATTGACGTTTTTTCGTATTAGGGCTGAGTTTTTTCACTAAGGGTAATATACTAATATCTTTTATGTTTTCGTTTATTCCTTTCAAAGACAAGTCAATGGCCGTTATGTTTTCATCTATTTCCTGTTCCAATTCTGTTTGTATTTCTAATTTTTGTTGATTATTTTGCGATGGTAAATTATTTACGTGAGAAGGATTCTTTGTTTCATTAAAAATGCGCCCCCTGACTTTTTCATAATTCTGCTTCCTTACAGTTAGGGGTAATAAAAGGCGTATTTGCGAGAATTCAGAGTGATTATGCGATTTCTGATTCTTTCGTTTACAAAGCTATTTATAGCGCGGTCCAAATAACATCTCATTTCGTTCACACTTTCCTTTACCATTGAGCTAATCGAAGGAGATAATTCTTCCTCTGCCAACAAAAAATATCTCTGCCTCCATACCAACATACTGTGACGTCAGTGATGACGACACACCTAAAATAATCAGTAAAATAATCACACTCTGCTAACAAAATATTTCTCTGCCACGATTCCATCAGCAACAGACCAAACAGCATAAAGACACACCCCCCGCTATGACGTCAGTGATGACGCCGCACCTAAAATAATCAGATATACACACATGGTCTGGCAACAAAAAATTCACTGCCTAGATACCAACAGAAACACACCCAACAACATAAACACACAACCAACCAACATAGCACAGGCAAGCAAAAGAACATACACACGCACACACACAACCAACATAGCACAGGCAAGCAAAAGAACATACACACGCACACACACAACCAACATAGCTCAGGCAAGCAAACGAACCTACACACACACATAAAAAACTAGAGGATGGCAACACTGGCTCGCACTGCCGACAGCGCAGTCGCGCATGTCTATTGTCACTATTACCTATCTACTTACCTAAGCGCTACCTAAGCCGTATTAAGAATTATTCCTAGGAAGTTTATATGTTCTAGAAAACTGTTTATTGAGATCTTAGAAACATTTTTGTAAGAGATAGCATAATATGTATCTCAGTGTTGAAGTGAAAAATAAAACAAATGAAATTAAAAAAATTTTCCCTTTTGCTGCTACCTAAGCGCTCAGTTAACCGTATTAAGAATCATTCCTAGGAAATTCGTATGTTCTAGAAAACTGTTTATTGAGATCTTAGGAACATTTCTGTGATATGTAGCAAAATATACACTTCAATGAAGTAAAGAAAAACCAAATGAAATTAAAAAATTTTCGGGAAATTTTCATTTTTGCGGCTACCTAAACCGTATTAAGAATCATTCCTAGGAAGTTCATATGTTCTAGAAAACTGTTTATTGAGATCTTGAGAACATTTTTGTAATAGAGAGCGTAGTACGTATTTAAATGTTGAAGTGAAGAAAAAACAAATGAAATTAAAAAAATTTCGAGAAATTTTTCACTTTTGTGGCTACCTAAGCCGTATTAAGAATCATTCCTAGGAAGTTTATATGTTCTAGAAAACTGTTTATTGACATCTAAGGAACATTTCTGTAATGGATAGCATCGTATGTATCTCAATGTTGAAGTAAAGAAAAACCAAATGAAATTAAACAATTTTCGGGAAATTTTTCACTTTTGCGGGTACATAAGCGCTACCTAAACCGTATTATGAATCATTCCTAGAAGTTCATATATTCTAGAAAACTGTTTATTGAAATCTAAGGAACATTTCTGTAATGGATTGCATAGTATGTATCTTAATGTTGAAGTGAAAAAAAAGCAAATGAAATTAAAAAATTTTCGGGAATTTTTCACTTTTGCGGTTACCTAAACCGTATTCAGAATCATTCCTAGGGAGTTCATATATTCTAGAAAACTGTTTATTGAGATCTAAGGAACATTTCTGTAATAGAAAGCATAGTATGCATCTCAATGTTGAAGTAAAGAAAAAACAAATGAAATTAAAATATTTTCGGGAAATTTTTCACTTTTGTGGCTACCTAAGCCGTATTAAGAATCATTCCTAGGAAGTTTATATGTTCTAGAAAACTGTTTATTGAGATCTTAGAAACATTTTTGTAAGAGATAGCATAGTATGTATCTCAGTGTTGAAGTGAAAAATAAAACAAATGAAATTAAAAAATGTTTCACTTTTGCGGCTACCTAAGCGCTACGTTAACCGTATTAAGAATCATTCCTAGGAAGTTCGTATGTTCGAGAAAACTGTTTATTGAGATCTTAGGAACATTTCTGTGATAGGTAGCAAAATATATACTTCAATGTTGAAGTAAAGAAAAACCAAATGAAATTAAAAGTTTTTTGGGTAATTTTTCACTTTTGCGGGTACATAAGCGCTACTTAACCGTATTAAGAATCATTCCTAGGAAGTTCGTATGCTGTAGAAAACTGTTTATTGAAATCTTAGAAACATTTTTGTAATAGATAGCATAGTATGCATCTCAATGTTGAAGTAAAGAAAAAACAAATGAAATTATAAAATTTTCGGGAATTTTTCACTTTTGCGGCTACCTAAACCGTATCATTCCTAGGAAGTTCATATGTTCTAGAAAACTGTTTATTGCGATCTTAAGAACATTTTTGTAAGAGATAGCGTAGTATGTATCTCAATGTTGAAGTGAAACAAAAAACAAATTAAATAAAAAAATTATTGGGAAATTTTTCACTTTTTGTAAGAGATAGCGTAGTATGTATCTCAATGTTGAAGTGAAACAAAAAACAAATTAAATTAAAAAATTATTGGGAAATTTTTCACTTTTGCGGCCACCTAAGCGCTACGTTAACCCTATTAAAAATCATTCCTAGGAAGCTCATATATTCTAGAACACTGTTTATTGACATCTTAGGAACATTTCTGTAATGGATTGCATAGTATGTATCTTAATGTTGAAGTGAAAAAGAAGCAAATGAAATTAAAAAATTTTCGGGAAATTTTTCACTTTTGCGGCTACCTAAATCGTATTAAGAATCATTCCTAGGAAGTTCATATATTCTAGAAAACTGTTTATTGCGATCTAAGGAACATTTCTGTAATAGAAAGCATAGTATGCATCTCAATGTTGAAGTAAAGAAAAAACAAATGAAATTAAAAAATTTTCGAGAAATTTTTCACTTTTGTGGCTACCTAAGCCGTATTAAGAATCATTCCTAGGAAGTTTATATGTTCTACAAAACTGTTTATTGACATCTAAGGAAATTTCTGTAATGGATAGCATCGTATGTATCTCAATGTTGAAGTAAAGAAAAACCAAATGAAATTAAACAATTTTCGGGAAATTTTTCACTTTTGCGGGTACATAAGCGCTACCTAAACCGTATTATGAATCATTCCTAGGAAGTTCATATATTCTAGAAACTGTTTATTGAAATCTAAGGAACATTTCTGTAATGGATTGCATAGTATGTATCTTAATGTTGAAGTGAAAAAAAAGCAAATGAAATTAAAAAATTTTCGGGAATTTTTCACTTTTACGGTTGCCTAAACCGTATTCAGAATCATTCCTAGGGAGTTCATATATTCTAGAAAACTGTTTCTTGAGATCTAAGGAACATTTCTGTAATAGAAAGGATAGTATGCATCTCAATGTTGAAGTAAAGAAAAAACAACTGAAATTAAAATATTTTCGGGAAATTTTTCTCTTTTGTGGCTACCTAAGCCGTATTAAGAATCATTCCTAGGAAGTTTATGTGTTCTAGAAAACTGTTTATTGAGATATTAGAAACATTTTTGTAAGAGATAGCATAGTATGTATCTCAGTGTTGAAGTGAAAAATAAAACAAATGAAATTAAAAAATGTTTCACTTTTGCGGCTACCTAAGCGCTACGTTAACCGTATTAAGAATCATTCCTAGGAAGTTCGTATGTTCGAGAAAACTGTTTATTGAGATCTTAGGAACATTTCTGTGATAGGTAGCAAAATATATACTTCAATGTTGAAGTAAAGAAAAACCAAATGAAATTAAAAATTTTTTGGGAAATTTTTCACTTTTGCGGGTACATAAGCGCTACTTAACCGTATTAAGAATCATTCCTAGGAAGTTCGTATGCTGTAGAAAACTGTTTATTGAAATCTTAGGAACATTTCTGTAATGGATTGCATAGTATGTATCTTAATGTTGAAGTGAAAAAGAAGCAAATGAAATTAAAAAATTTTCGGGAAATTTTTCACTTTTGGTGCTATCTAAACCGTATTAAGAATCATTCCTAGGAAGTTCATATGTTCTAGAAAACTGTTTATTGAGATCTTGGGAACATTTTTGTAATAGAGAGCGTAGTATGCATCTCAATGTTGAAGTAAAGAAAAAACAAATGAAATTATAAAATTTTCGGGAATTTTTCACTTTTGCGGCTACCTAAACCGTATCATTCCTAGGAAGTTCATATGTTCTAGAAAACTGTTTATTGCGATCTTAAGAACATTTTTGTAAGAGATAGCGTAGTACCTATGTATCTCAATGTTGAAGTGAAACAAAAAACAAATTAAATTAAAAAATTATTGGGAAATTTTTCACTTTTGCGGCCACCTAAGCGCTACGTTAACCCTATTAAAAATCATTCCTAGGAAGCTCATATATTCTAGAACACTGTTTATTGACATCTTAGGAACATTTCTGTAATGGATTGCATAGTATGTATCTTAATGTTGAAGTGAAAAAGAAGCAAATGAAATTAAAAAATTTTCGGGAAATTTTTCACTTTTGCGGCTACCTAAATCGTATTAAGAATCATTCCTAGGAAGTTCATATATTCTAGAAAACTGTTTATTACGATCTAAGGAACATTTCTGTAATAGAAAGCATAGTATGCATCTCAATGTTGAAGTAAAGAAAAAACAAATGAAATTAAAAAATTTTCGTGAAATTTTTCACTTTTGTGGCTACCTAAGCCGTATTAAGAATCATTCCTAGGAAGTTTATATGTTCTACAAAACTGTTTATTGACATCTAAGGAACATTTCTGTAATGGATAGCATCGTATGTATCTCAATGTTGAAGTAAAGAAAAACCAAATGAAATTAAACAATTTTCGGGAAATTTTTCACTTTTGCGGGTACATAAGCGCTACCTAAACCGTATTATGAATCATTCCTAGGAAGTTCATATATTCTAGAAACTGTTTATTGAAATCTAAGGAACATTTCTGTAATGAATAGCATCGTATGTATCTCAATGTTGAAGTAAAGAAAAACCAAATGAAATTAAACAATTTTCGGGAAATTTTTCACTTTTGCGGGTACATAAGCGCTACCTAAACCGTATTATGAATCATTCCTAGGAAGTTCATATATTCTAGAAACTGTTTATTGAAATCTAAGGAACATTTCTGTAATGGATTGCATAGTATGTATCTTAATGTTGAAGTGAAAAAAAAGCAAATGAAATTAAAAAATTTTCGGGAATTTTTCACTTTTACGGTTGCCTAAACCGTATTCAGAATCATTCCTAGGGAGTTCATATATTCTAGAAAACTGTTTCTTGAGATCTAAGGAACATTTCTGTAATAGAAAGGATAGTATGCATCTCAATGTTGAAGTAAAGAAAAAACAACTGAAATTAAAATATTTTCGGGAAATTTTTCACTTTTGTGGCTACCTAATCCGTATTAAGAATCATTCCTAGGAAGTTTATATGTTCTAGAAAACTGTTTATTGAGATATTAGAAACATTTTTGTAAGAGATAGCATAGTATGTATCTCAGTGTTGAAGTGAAAAATAAAACAAATGAAATTAAAAAATGTTTCACTTTTGCGGCTACCTAAGCGCTACGTTAACCGTATTAAGAATCATTCCTAGGAAGTTCGTATGTTCGAGAAAACTGTTTATTGAGATCTTAGGAACATTTCTGTGATAGGTAGCAAAATATATACTTCAATGTTGAAGTAAAGAAAAACCAAATGAAATTAAAAATTTTTTGGGAAATTTTTCACTTTTGCGGGTACATAAGCGCTACTTAACCGTATTAAGAATCATTCCTAGGAAGTTCGTATGCTGTAGAAAACTGTTTATTGAAATCTTAGGAACATTTCTGTAATGGATTGCATAGTATGTATCTTAATGTTGAAGTGAAAAAGAAGCAAATGAAATTAAAAAATTTTCGGGAAATTTTTCACTTTTGGTGCTACCTAAACCGTATTAAGAATCATTCCTAGGAAGTTCATATGTTCTAGAAAACTGTTTATTGCGATCTTAAGAACATTTTTGTAAGAGATAGCGTAGTATGTATCTCAATGTTGAAGTGAAACAAAAAACAAATTAAATAAAAAAATTATTGGGAAATTTTTCACTTTTTGTAAGAGATAGCGTAGTATGTATCTCAATGTTGAAGTGAAACAAAAAACAAATTAAATTAAAAAATTATTGGGAAATTTTTCACTTTTGCGGCCACCTAAGCGCTACGTTAACCGTATTAAAAATCATTCCTAGGAAGCTCATATATTCTAGAACACTGTTTATTGACATCTAAGGAACATTTCTGTAATGGAGAGCATAGTATGCATCTCAATGTTGAAGTAAAGAAAAAAAAAAACAAATGAAATTAAAAAATTTTTCACTTTTGCGGCTACCTAAGCGCTACCTAAGCCGTATTAAGATTTATTCCTAGGAAGTTTATATGTTCTAGAAAACTGTTTATTGCGATCTTAAGAACATTTTTGTAAGAGATAGCGTAGTATGTATCTCAATGTTGAAGTGAAACAAAAAACAAATTAAATAAAAAAATTATTGGGAAATTTTTCACTTTTTGTAAGAGATAGCGTAGTATGTATCTCAATGTTGAAGTGAAACAAAAAACAAATTAAATTAAAAAATTATTGGGAAATTTTTCACTTTTGCGGCCACTTAAGCGCTACGTTAACCGTATTAAAAATCATTCCTAGGAAGCTCATATATTCTAGAACACTGTTTATTGACATCTTAGGAACATTTCTGTAATGGATTGCATAGTATGTATCTTAATGTTGAAGTGAAAAAGAAGCAAATGAAATTAAAAAATTTTCGGGAAATTTTTCACTTTTGCGGCTACCTAAATCGTATTAAGAATCATTCCTAGGAAGTTCATATATTCTAGAAAACTGTTTATTGCGATCTAAGGAACATTTCTGTAATAGAAAGCATAGTATGCATCTCAATGTTGAAGTAAAGAAAAAACAAATGAAATTAAAAAATTTTCGAGAAATTTTTCACTTTTGTGGCTACCTAAGCCGTATTAAGAATCATTCCTAGGAAGTTTATATGTTCTACAAAATTGTTTATTGACATCTAAGGAACATTTCTGTAATGGATAGCATCGTATGTATCTCAATGTTGAAGTAAAGAAAAACCAAATGAAATTAAACAATTTTCGGGAAATTTTTCACTTTTGCGGGTACATAAGCGCTACCTAAACCGTACTATGAATCATTCCTAGGAAGTTCATATATTCTAGAAACTGTTTATTGAAATCTAAGGAACATTTCTGTAATGGATTGCATAGTATGTATCTTAATGTTGAAGTGAAAAAAAAGCAAATGAAATTAAAAAATTTTCGGGAATTTTTCACTTTTGCGGTTACCTAAACCGTATTCAGAATCATTCCTAGGGAGTTCATATATTTTAGAAAACTGTTTCTTGAGATCTAAGGAACATTTCTGTAATAGAAAGCATAGTATGCATCTCAATGTTGAAGTAAAGAAAAAACAAATGAAATTAAAATATTTTCGGGAAATTTTTCACTTTTGTGGCTACCTAAGCCGTATTGAGAATCATTCCTAGGAAGTTTATATGTTCTAGAAAACTGTTTATTGAGATCTTAGAAACATTTTTGTAAGAGATAGCATAGTATGTATCTCAGTGTTGAAGTGAAAAATAAAACATGTGAAATTAAAAAATGTATCACTTTTGCGGCTACCTAAGCGCTACGTTAACCGTATTAAGAATCATTCCTAGGAAGTTCGTATGTTCGAGAAAACTGTTTATTGAGATCTTAGGAACATTTCTGTGATAGGTAGCAAAATATATACTTCAATGTTGAAGTAAAGAAAAGCCAAATGAAATTAAAAATTTTTTGGGAAATTTTTCACTTTTGCGGGTACATAAGCGCTACTTAACCGTATTAAGAATCATTCCTAGGAAGTTCGTATGCTGTAGAAAACTGTTTATTGAAATCTTAGAAACATTTTTGTAATAGATAGCATAGTATGCATCTCAATGTTGAAGTAAAGAAAAAACAAATGAAATTAAAAAATTTTCGAGAAATTTTTCACTTTTGTGGCTACCTAAGCCGTATTAAGAATCATTCCTAGGAAGTTTATATGTTCTACAAAACTGTTTATTGACATCTAAGGAACATTTCTGTAATGGATAGCATCGTATGTATCTCAATGTTGAAGTAAAGAAAAACCAAATGAAATTAAACAATTTTCGGGAAATTTTTCACTTTTGCGGGTACATAAGCGCTATCTAAACCGTATTATGAATCATTCCTAGGAAGTTCATATATTCTAGAAACTGTTTATTGAAATCTAAGGAACATTTCTGTAATGGATTGCATAGTATGTATCTTAATGTTGAAGTGAAAAAAAAGCAAATGAAATTAAAAAATTTTCGGGAATTTTTCACTTTTGCGGTTACCTAAACCGTATTCAGAATCATTCCTAGGGAGTTCATATATTCTAGAAAACTGTTTCTTGAGATCTAAGGAACATTTCTGTAATATAAAGCATAGTATGCATCTCAATGTTGAAGTAAAGAAAAAACAAATGAAATTAAAATATTTTCGGGAAATTTTTCACTTTTGTGGCTACCTAAGCCGTATTAAGAATCATTCCTAGGAAGTTTATATGTTCTAGAAAACTGTTTATTGAGATCTTAGAAACTTTTTTGTAAGAGATAGCATAGTATGTATCTCAGTGTTGAAGTGAAAAATAAAACAAATGAAATTAAAAAATGTTTCACTTTTGCGGCTACCTAAGCGCTATGTTAACCGTATTAAGAATCATTCCTAGGAAGTTCGTATGTTCGAGAAAACTGTTTATTGAGATCTTAGGAACATTTCTGTGATAGGTAGCAAAATATATACTTCAATGTTGAAGTAAAGAAAAACCAAATGAAATTAAAATTTTTTTGGGAAATTTTTCACTTTTGCGGGTACATAAGCGCTACTTAACCGTATTAAGAATCATTCCTAGGAAGTTCGTATGCTGTAGAAAACTGTTTATTGAAATCTTAGAAACATTTTTGTAACAGATAGCATAGTATGCATCTCAATGTTGAAGTAAAGAAAAAACAAATGAAATTAAAAAATTTTCGGGAATTTTTCACTTTTGGTGCTACCTAAACCGTATTAAGAATCATTCCTAGGAAGTTCATATGTTCTAGAAAACTGTTTATTGAGATCTTGGGAACATTTTTGTAATAGAGAGCGTAGTAGGTATTTAAATGTTGAAGTGATGAAAAAACAAATGAAATTAAAAAATTTCCGGAAATTGTGCACTTTCGCAGCTATCTAAGCCGTATCATTCCTAGGAAGTTCATATGTTCTAGAAAACTGTTTATTGCGATCTTAAGAACATTTTTGTAAGAGATAGCGTAGTATGTATCTCAATGTTGAAGTGAAACAAATTAAATAAAAAAATTATTGGGAAATTTTTCACTTTTTGTAAGAGATAGCGTAGTATGTATCTCAATGTTGAAGTGAAACAAAAAACAAATTAAATTAAAAAATTATTGGGAAATTTTTCACTTTTGCGGCCACCTAAGCGCTACGTTAACCGTATTAAAAATCATTCCTGGAAGCTCATATATTCTAGAACACTGTTTATTGACATCTAAGGAACATTTCTGTAATGGAGAGCATAGTATGCATCTCAATGTTGAAGTAAAGAAAAAAAAACAAATGAAATTAAAAAATTTTTCACTTTTGCGGCTACCTAAGCGCTACCTAAGCCGTATTAAGATTTATTCCTAGGAAGTTTATATGTTCTAGAAAACTGTTTATTGCGATCTTAAGAACATTTTTGTAAGAGATAGCGTAGTATGTATCTCAATGTTGAAGTGAAACAAAAAACAAATTAAATAAAAAAATTATTGGGAAATTTTTCACTTTTTGTAAGAGATAGCGTAGTATGTATCTCAATGTTGAAGTGAAACAAAAAACAAATTAAATTAAAAAATTATTGGGAAAATTTTTCACTTTTGCGGGTACATAAGCGCTACCTAAACCGTATTATGAATCATTCCTAGGAAGTTCATATATTCTAGAAACTGTTTATTGAAATCTAAGGAACATTTCTGTAATGGATTGCATAGTATGTATCTTAATGTTGAAGTGAAAAAAAGCAAATGAAATTAAAAAATTTTCGGGAATTTTTCACTTTTGCGGTTACCTAAACCGTATTCAGAATCATTCCTAGGGAGTTCATATATTCTAGAAAACTGTTTCTTGAGATCTAAGGAACATTTCTGTAATAGAAAGCATAGTATGCATCTCAATGTTGAAGTAAAGAAAAAACAAATGAAATTAAAATATTTTCGGGAAATTTTTCACTTTTGTGGCTACCTAAGCCGTATTAAGAATCATTCCTAGGAAGTTTATATGTTCTAGAAAACTGTTTATTGAGATCTTAGAAACTTTTTTGTAAGAGATAGCATAGTATGTATCTCAGTGTTGAAGTGAAAAATAAAACAAATGAAATTAAAAAATGTTTCACTTTTGCGGCTACCTAAGCGCTATGTTAACCGTATTAAGAATCATTCCTAGGAAGTTCGTATGTTCGAGAAAACTGTTTATTGAGATCTTAGGAACATTTCTGTGATAGGTAGCAAAATATATACTTCAATGTTGAAGTAAAGAAAAACCAAATGAAATTAAAAATTTTTTGCGAAATTTTTCACTTTTGCGGGTACATAAGCGCTACTTAACCGTATTAAGAATCATTCCTAGGAAGTTCGTATGCTGTAGAAAACTGTTTATTGAAATCTTAGAAACATTTTTGTAATAGATAGCATAGTATGCATCTCAATGTTGAAGTAAAGAAAAAACAAATGAAATTAAAAAATTTTCGGGAATTTTTCACTTTTGGTGCTACCTAAACCGTATTAAGAATCATTCCTAGGAAGTTCATATGTTCTAGAAAACTGTTTATTGAGATCTTGGGAACATTTTTGTAATAGAGAGCGTAGTAGGTATTTAAATGTTGAAGTGATGAAAAAACAAATGAAATTAAAAAATTTCCGGGAAATTGTGCACTTTCGCGGCTATCTAAGCCGTATCATTCCTAGGAAGTTCATATGTTCTAGAAAACTGTTTATTGCGATCTTAAGAACATTTTTGTAAGAGATAGCGTAGTATGTATCTCAATGTTGAAGTGAAACAAATTAAATAAAAAAATTATTGGGAAATTTTTCACTTTTTGTAAGAGATAGCGTAGTATGTATCTCAATGTTGAAGTGAAACAAAAAACAAATTAAATTAAAAAATTATTGGGAAATTTTTCACTTTTGCGGCCACCTAAGCGCTACGTTAACCGTATTAAAAATCATTCCTGGAAGCTCATATATTCTAGAACACTGTTTATTGACATCTAAGGAACATTTCTGTAATGGAGAGCATAGTATGCATCTCAATGTTGAAGTAAAGAAAAAAAACAAATGAAATTAAAAAATTTTTCACTTTTGCGGCTACCTAAGCGCTACCTAAGCCGTATTAAGATTTATTCCTAGGAAGTTTATATGTTCTAGAAAACTGTTTATTGCGATCTTAAGAACATTTTTGTAAGAGATAGCGTAGTATGTATCTCAATGTTGAAGTGAAACAAAAAACAAATTAAATAAAAAAATTATTGGGAAATTTTTCACTTTTTGTAAGAGATAGCGTAGTATGTATCTCAATGTTGAAGTGAAACAAAAAACAAATTAAATTAAAAAATTATTGGGAAAATTTTTACTTTTGCGGCCACCTAAGCGCTACGTTAACCGTATTAAAAATCATTCCTAGGAAGCTCATATATTCTAGAACACTGTTTATTGACATCTTAGGAACATTTCTGTAATGGATTGCATAGTATGTATCTTAATGTTGAAGTGAAAAAGAAGCAAATGAAATTAAAAAATTTTCGGGAAATTTTTCACTTTTGCGGCTACCTAAATCGTATTAAGAATCATTCCTAGGAAGTTCATATATTCTAGAAAACTGTTTATTGCGATCTAAGGAACATTTCTGTAATAGAAAGCATAGTATGCATCTCAATGTTGAAGTAAAGAAAAAACAAATGAAATTAAAAAATTTTCTAGAAATTTTTCACTTTTGTGGCTACCTAAGCCGTATTAAGAATCATTCCTAGGAAGTTTATATGTTCTACAAAACTGTTTATTGACATCTAAGGAACATTTCTGTAATGGATAGCATCGTATGTATCTTAATGTTGAAGTGAAAAAGAAGCAAATGAAATTAAACAATTTTCGGGAAATTTTTCACTTTTGCGGTTACCTAAACCGTATTCAGAATCATTCCTAGGGAGTTCATATATTCTAGAAAACTGTTTCTTGAGATCTAAGGAACATTTCTGTAATAGAAAGCATAGTATGCATCTCAATGTTGAAGTAAAGAAAAAACAAATGAAATTAAAATATTTTCGGGAAATTTTTCACTTTTGTGGCTACCTAAGCCGTATTAAGAATCATTCCTAGGAAGTTTATATGTTCTAGAAAACTGTTTATTGAGATCTTAGAAACATTTTTGTAAGAGATAGCATAGTATGTATCTCAGTGTTGAAGTGAAAAATAAAACAAATGAAATTAAAAAATGTTTCACTTTTGCGGCTACCTAAGCGCTACGTTAACCGTATTAAGAATCATTCCTAGGAAGTTCGTATGTTCGAGAAAACTGTTTATTGAGATCTTAGGAACATTTCTGTGATAGGTAGCAAAATATATACTTCAATGTTGAAGTAAAGAAAAACCAAATGAAATTAAAAATTTTTTGCGAAATTTTTCACTTTTGCGGGTACATAAGCGCTACTTAACCGTATTAAGAATCATTCCTAGGAAGTTCGTATGCTGTAGAAAACTGTTTATTGAAATCTTAGAAACATTTTTGTAATAGATAGCATAGTATGCATCTCAATGTTGAAGTAAAGAAAAAACAAATGAAATTAAAAAATTTTCGGGAATTTTTCACTTTTGGTGCTATCTAAACCGTATTAAGAATCATTCCTAGGAAGTTCATATGTTCTAGAAAACTATTTATTGAGATCTTGGGAACATTTTTGTAATAGAGAGCGTAGTAGGTATTTAAATGTTGAAGTGATGAAAAAACAAATGAAATTAAAAAATTTCCGGGAAATTGTGCACTTTCGCGGCTATCTAAGCCGTATCATTCCTAGGAAGTTCATATGTTCTAGAAAACTGTTTATTGCGATCTTAAGAACATTTTTGTAAGAGATAGCGTAGTATGTATCTCAATGTTGAAGTGAAACAAATTAAATAAAAAAATTATTGGGAAATTTTTCACTTTTTGTAAGAGATAGCGTAGTATGTATCTCAATGTTGAAGTGAAACAAAAAACAAATTAAATAAAAAAATTATTGGGAAATTTTTCACTTTTTGTAAGAGATAGCGTAGTATGTATCTCAATGTTGAAGTGAAACAAAAAACAAATTAAATTAAAAAATTATTGGGAAATTTTTCACTTTTGCGGCCACCTAAGCGCTACGTTAACCGTATTAAAAATCATTCCTGGAAGCTCATATATTCTAGAACACTGTTTATTGACATCTAAGGAACATTTCTGTAATGGAGAGCATAGTATGCATCTCAATGTTGAAGTAAAGAAAAAAAAAACAAATGAAATTAAAAAATTTTTCACTTTTGCGGCTACCTAAGCGCTACCTAAGCCGTATTAAGATTTATTCCTAGGAAGTTTATATGTTCTAGAAAACTGTTTATTGCGATCTTAAGAACATTTTTGTAAGAGATAGCGTAGTATGTATCTCAATGTTGAAGTGAAACAAAAAACAAATTAAATAAAAAAATTATTGGGAAATTTTTCACTTTTTGTAAGAGATAGCGTAGTATGTATCTCAATGTTGAAGTGAAACAAAAAACAAATTAAATTAAAAAATTATTGGGAAAATTTTTCACTTTTGCGGGTACATAAGCGCTACCTAAACCGTATTATGAATCATTCCTAGGAAGTTCATATATTCTAGAAACTGTTTATTGAAATCTAAGGAACATTTCTGTAATGGATTGCATAGTATGTATCTTAATGTTGAAGTGAAAAAAAGCAAATGAAATTAAAAAATTTTCGGGAATTTTTCACTTTTGCGGTTACCTAAACCGTATTCAGAATCATTCCTAGGGAGTTCATATATTCTAGAAAACTGTTTCTTGAGATCTAAGGAACATTTCTGTAATAGAAAGCATAGTATGCATCTCAATGTTGAAGTAAAGAAAAAACAAATGAAATTAAAATATTTTCGGGAAATTTTTCACTTTTGTGGCTACCTAAGCCGTATTAAGAATCATTCCTAGGAAGTTTATATGTTCTAGAAAACTGTTTATTGAGATCTTAGAAACTTTTTTGTAAGAGATAGCATAGTATGTATCTCAGTGTTGAAGTGAAAAATAAAACAAATGAAATTAAAAAATGTTTCACTTTTGCGGCTACCTAAGCGCTATGTTAACCGTATTAAGAATCATTCCTAGGAAGTTCGTATGTTCGAGAAAACTGTTTATTGAGATCTTAGGAACATTTCTGTGATAGGTAGCAAAATATATACTTCAATGTTGAAGTAAAGAAAAACCAAATGAAATTAAAAATTTTTTGCGAAATTTTTCACTTTTGCGGGTACATAAGCGCTACTTAACCGTATTAAGAATCATTCCTAGGAAGTTCGTATGCTGTAGAAAACTGTTTATTGAAATCTTAGAAACATTTTTGTAATAGATAGCATAGTATGCATCTCAATGTTGAAGTAAAGAAAAAACAAATGAAATTAAAAAATTTTCGGGAATTTTTCACTTTTGGTGCTACCTAAACCGTATTAAGAATCATTCCTAGGAAGTTCATATGTTCTAGAAAACTGTTTATTGAGATCTTGGGAACATTTTTGTAATAGAGAGCGTAGTAGGTATTTAAATGTTGAAGTGATGAAAAAACAAATGAAATTAAAAAATTTCCGGGAAATTGTGCACTTTCGCGGCTATCTAAGCCGTATCATTCCTAGGAAGTTCATATGTTCTAGAAAACTGTTTATTGCGATCTTAAGAACATTTTTGTAAGAGATAGCGTAGTATGTATCTCAATGTTGAAGTGAAACAAATTAAATAAAAAAATTATTGGGAAATTTTTCACTTTTTGTAAGAGATAGCGTAGTATGTATCTCAATGTTGAAGTGAAACAAAAAACAAATTAAATTAAAAAATTATTGGGAAATTTTTCACTTTTGCGGCCACCTAAGCGCTACGTTAACCGTATTAAAAATCATTCCTGGAAGCTCATATATTCTAGAACACTGTTTATTGACATCTAAGGAACATTTCTGTAATGGAGAGCATAGTATGCATCTCAATGTTGAAGTAAAGAAAAAAAACAAATGAAATTAAAAAATTTTTCACTTTTGCGGCTACCTAAGCGCTACCTAAGCCGTATTAAGATTTATTCCTAGGAAGTTTATATGTTCTAGAAAACTGTTTATTGCGATCTTAAGAACATTTTTGTAAGAGATAGCGTAGTATGTATCTCAATGTTGAAGTGAAACAAAAAACAAATTAAATAAAAAAATTATTGGGAAATTTTTCACTTTTTGTAAGAGATAGCGTAGTATGTATCTCAATGTTGAAGTGAAACAAAAAACAAATTAAATTAAAAAATTATTGGGAAAATTTTTACTTTTGCGGCCACCTAAGCGCTACGTTAACCGTATTAAAAATCATTCCTAGGAAGCTCATATATTCTAGAACACTGTTTATTGACATCTTAGGAACATTTCTGTAATGGATTGCATAGTATGTATCTTAATGTTGAAGTGAAAAAGAAGCAAATGAAATTAAAAAATTTTCGGGAAATTTTTCACTTTTGCGGCTACCTAAATCGTATTAAGAATCATTCCTAGGAAGTTCATATATTCTAGAAAACTGTTTATTGCGATCTAAGGAACATTTCTGTAATAGAAAGCATAGTATGCATCTCAATGTTGAAGTAAAGAAAAAACAAATGAAATTAAAAAATTTTCTAGAAATTTTTCACTTTTGTGGCTACCTAAGCCGTATTAAGAATCATTCCTAGGAAGTTTATATGTTCTACAAAACTGTTTATTGACATCTAAGGAACATTTCTGTAATGGATAGCATCGTATGTATCTTAATGTTGAAGTGAAAAAGAAGCAAATGAAATTAAACAATTTTCGGGAAATTTTTCACTTTTGCGGTTACCTAAACCGTATTCAGAATCATTCCTAGGGAGTTCATATATTCTAGAAAACTGTTTCTTGAGATCTAAGGAACATTTCTGTAATAGAAAGCATAGTATGCATCTCAATGTTGAAGTAAAGAAAAAACAAATGAAATTAAAATATTTTCGGGAAATTTTTCACTTTTGTGGCTACCTAAGCCGTATTAAGAATCATTCCTAGGAAGTTTATATGTTCTAGAAAACTGTTTATTGAGATCTTAGAAACATTTTTGTAAGAGATAGCATAGTATGTATCTCAGTGTTGAAGTGAAAAATAAAACAAATGAAATTAAAAAATGTTTCACTTTTGCGGCTACCTAAGCGCTACGTTAACCGTATTAAGAATCATTCCTAGGAAGTTCGTATGTTCGAGAAAACTGTTTATTGAGATCTTAGGAACATTTCTGTGATAGGTAGCAAAATATATACTTCAATGTTGAAGTAAAGAAAAACCAAATGAAATTAAAAATTTTTTGCGAAATTTTTCACTTTTGCGGGTACATAAGCGCTACTTAACCGTATTAAGAATCATTCCTAGGAAGTTCGTATGCTGTAGAAAACTGTTTATTGAAATCTTAGAAACATTTTTGTAATAGATAGCATAGTATGCATCTCAATGTTGAAGTAAAGAAAAAACAAATGAAATTAAAAAATTTTCGGGAATTTTTCACTTTTGGTGCTATCTAAACCGTATTAAGAATCATTCCTAGGAAGTTCATATGTTCTAGAAAACTATTTATTGAGATCTTGGGAACATTTTTGTAATAGAGAGCGTAGTAGGTATTTAAATGTTGAAGTGATGAAAAAACAAATGAAATTAAAAAATTTCCGGGAAATTGTGCACTTTCGCGGCTATCTAAGCCGTATCATTCCTAGGAAGTTCATATGTTCTAGAAAACTGTTTATTGCGATCTTAAGAACATTTTTGTAAGAGATAGCGTAGTATGTATCTCAATGTTGAAGTGAAACAAATTAAATAAAAAAATTATTGGGAAATTTTTCACTTTTTGTAAGAGATAGCGTAGTATGTATCTCAATGTTGAAGTGAAACAAAAAACAAATTAAATTAAAAAATTATTGGGAAATTTTTCACTTTTGCGGCCACCTAAGCGCTACGTTAACCGTATTAAAAATCATTCCTGGAAGCTCATATATTCTAGAACACTGTTTATTGACATCTAAGGAACATTTCTGTAATGGAGAGCATAGTATGCATCTCAATGTTGAAGTAAAGAAAAAAAAACAAATGAAATTAAAAAATTTTTCACTTTTGCGGCTACCTAAGCGCTACCTAAGCCGTATTAAGATTTATTCCTAGGAAGTTTATATGTTCTAGAAAACTGTTTATTGCGATCTTAAGAACATTTTTGTAAGAGATAGCGTAGTATGTATCTCAATGTTGAAGTGAAACAAAAAACAAATTAAATAAAAAAATTATTGGGAAATTTTTCACTTTTTGTAAGAGATAGCGTAGTATGTATCTCAATGTTGAAGTGAACAAAAAACAAATTAAATTAAAAAATTATTGGGAAAATTTTTACTTTTGCGGCCACCTAAGCGCTACGTTAACCGTATTAAAAATCATTCCTAGGAAGCTCATATATTCTAGAACACTGTTTATTGACATCTTAGGAACATTTCTGTAATGGATTGCATAGTATGTATCTTAATGTTGAAGTGAAAAAGAAGCAAATGAAATTAAAAAATTTTCGGGAAATTTTTCACTTTTGCGGCTACCTAAATCGTATTAAGAATCATTCCTAGGAAGTTCATATATTCTAGAAAACTGTTTATTGCGATCTAAGGAACATTTCTGTAATAGAAAGCATAGTATGCATCTCAATGTTGAAGTAAAGAAAAAACAAATGAAATTAAAAAATTTTCTAGAAATTTTTCACTTTTGTGGCTACCTAAGCCGTATTAAGAATCATTCCTAGGAAGTTTATATGTTCTACAAAACTGTTTATTGACATCTAAGGAACATTTCTGTAATGGATAGCATCGTATGTATCTTAATGTTGAAGTGAAAAAGAAGCAAATGAAATTAAACAATTTTCGGGAAATTTTTCACTTTTGCGGTTACCTAAACCGTATTCAGAATCATTCCTAGGGAGTTCATATATTCTAGAAAACTGTTTCTTGAGATCTAAGGAACATTTCTGTAATAGAAAGCATAGTATGCATCTCAATGTTGAAGTAAAGAAAAAACAAATGAAATTAAAATATTTTCGGGAAATTTTTCACTTTTGTGGCTACCTAAGCCGTATTAAGAATCATTCCTAGGAAGTTTATATGTTCTAGAAAACTGTTTATTGAGATCTTAGAAACATTTTTGTAAGAGTATAATATGTTTGATAAGTATGGGTTTTAAATATTCTAAACTATTGCAAATCTATTACTATTGCATTAGCATAGAATCGCGACTAATGCAATAGAAAGCCTTGGTTTGTAGAGCGAGGCTTTAAAACTCGGCAGACGAGCAAATGATGCCCTTTATTTGAGTTCAGTGAAAAGAAGAATGAATTCTAGTGTCCAAACTGAGACTAACTTGTATTTACAAATTTTCTAACTTATATACTAATTTACAAATTATCTAAAATTTATCTGACATATCTTGCATTTCATTCATACATCAAAAATGCCCAATGTAACATGGTGTTCAACTTTTTGTTCATGTTACAAAAATGCATTTACTGATCGACTGACTAATCAGCACAGTCATTATTTTTAAACAATTTACATTTCTCCTATTTAAGGTATTTAAAATAAAATAAAAAGAAATAAAAAGAAATTTGATTTTCGATTGTTACCCCTTAAGTACGGTCAAGTACCTAAAGCAATAAACTATAAGTGGAGCAAGTGAAAATACTCATGTTTCACTTCGCTGTAGGTATTTTGGTATACGTATGAAGTGCAAGCATTTGTTTACCACATGTGTCATAATGTTTATGTGTCATTGATATGGTCGTTTACAATTAATATTTTCTGTTATTTTTCTTACAAAAATATTGTGTGATGCTTTTGTGGAAATGAAAAATAAGTATACACTACACCCTTACCCTTAAGATAAAATTTATGAGATTTTGAATAAATTTAAATCTGAATACAAATTAATAGTTTTAAAATTTTTTTTTTTTTTTTATATGGTTAATGCATTTTTAGTACGTATTATAAATAAGAATATATACTTATATCTACTTTATTTCATGATTTTTTTTTTTGTATAATTTTAATGAGTTATTATGGAATATTCGTTTTTTATTATTTATTTCTAGTATTGAATTACAATTTTGTCTTTCTAGTATTCTATATGGACCAATGTAGGGACTCTGATTTTTCTTTCTACTTTCTAGTTTTACTAATACTAAGTCTCCTACATCAAATAAACTTTTTATAATTTTCTTATCATATTCTAATTTTGATTTTTCTTTTGCCATATTTATTAAATTTTTTGCGTTATCTAATGCTCTCTTAATCCTAGTCCTAAGTTCATTAGCATAATTTTCTAAATCATAAACTTTAGTGTTAGTGCATAATGCGTCTGTGGGCAGAGTTGGTAATTTACCAAAAATCAACTGGTATGGAGAATAATTGCTATTTACGTGAGGTGTGGTATTATACGCAAATGTATAATAAGGTATCCACTTGTCCCACTCTAAATCCTCAACAAAATTTAACATATATTCATTTAATACTCTGTGATTTCTTTCCAGTGTTCCTATAGACTGATGGTGATATGGTGCTGAGAATTTCTGGTCTATATTTAATAGTTTGCATACTTCATTCATTAATTCATTTTTGAATTCAGTGCCTCTATCTGATTTTAATACTTTAAAGCAACCATATTTTAAAATAAACTGTTCTACTAGAGTTTTAGCTATATTTTTCGCTTCTTTTGTTTCCATAGGGTATGCTACAACATACTTTGTTAGTTCGCATTGCATTGTTAGTATATATCTATAATTATTAGAAATTCTTAATGGTCCTACTGTATCTATTTCTATTATTTCAAAACTAGTATTTGGGGTTTCGGTGATATTCATTTCCTCTCTAATATGTTTTGTTTGCTTATTTCTTAAACATTTATCGCAATTTACAACGTAATCTCTTACCATTTTTCTCATATTTTTCCAAACATATCTTTGTTTGAGTTTTAGTACAGTCTTTCGAATGCCTAAGTGTCCTGATAATGGTGAGTTGTGGAATTCTTCAATTAATTTGTTTTGTAATTTCTTATTTTTAATGTACTGCAAAGGATTATACAAGATGATATTCAAGTTAATGTTTTTATATTTTTTAGATTTTGTCAATCTTTGGTATACCTCATCATAAATTCTTTTCATATATTCTACTGATATCAGTTTGAAAATTTCATCGTCGCTAGCTAATGCGAGATCTTTAATATTCTGCTTATGCATATAGATTATCAGCTTCTCTAGAAACAAAACGTATTTTGCAAGATCATCACTAATATTCATATGATAGCTATTATTTATACAGTCAATGGTACCATTTAATTTATCATCATTGATAATTTTAAATTTCAATTTGTGCACATTTTTAATATCCTGTAGTGAAGTACATTCCCATATGTTTGTATATTTTTGTTGTTGGGATATGTTTTTCTCATCTGTGTTGTTTTCAGTTGTTTTGCCCTTTGCGTTCATTCCACGCGTAATTGCTAAAATTTTTGTTGGTTTGGAATAATCGTCTTCTATTGGAATCATGTTTTTTAGCATATCAGAATCTATCTTAATTCTAGATAATGCATCAGCATTTGTATTTATTTTTCCTTTTTTGTATATAATTTCAAAGTCATAATCTGATAAATCAATCCGTACTCTAGTTAATTTAGAAGAGCGGTTTTTATGAGTAAAAAGTGAAACAAGAGGTCTGTGGTCAGTTACTACTATAAATCTTCTACCATATAAATATGGTCTAAAGTATTCAATGCCCCAATGTATAGCAAGTAATTCTTTTTCTATCACCGGTTTATTAATTTCGTGTTTATTCAAGGTTCTGCTAGCATAGGTTATTGGCAAATCTGTTCCTATTTCTCCCTGTGATAAGATTGCACCTAAAGCATAATTTGAAGCATCTGTTGTTAGAATGAAAGGTTTTTCAAAATCCGGATATTGCAGTATTGGTGAACTAATTAATTTTTGTCTTAATATGTTAAAAGTTTGTTGACATTCATCTGTCCATTCAAATGTTTTTCCTTTCTTTGTTTGATCATTCAGACATTTTGTTAATGTAGCGAAATTTTTTATAAAACGTCTATAGTAATTACAGAAAGCTACAAATCGTTTTACCTCGTTAGCATCTTTCGGTATTGGATAATTTTGTATTGCCTTGTGTTTTGCTGGGTCTGTTTTGATACCTTCTTTTGTTATTAGATGACCTAAATAAACAACTTCCGACTTTAAAAATACACATTTTCTTGCATTCAATTTTAAATTGTATTTTGATAAACGTTCAAATACCTGTCTCAGATTGTCATTGTGATGTTTCAAACTACATCCAAAAATTATGATGTCGTCCACATATAAAAATGCTTTACTATCGAGACCTGAAAGTGCTATAGTTAGCATACGTTGGAAACTATTTGATGAAATTTTAAGACCAAAAGGTAGTCGTTTAAACTGATAGTGACCGTTTGATGTGGAAAATGCAGTTGGTTTTCTTGATTCTTTATCTAAGTTAATCTGATGAAACGAGCTTGTCATATCCAGAGTTGAAAAATATTTTGCTCTTCCCAATTTATCTAATACATCTTCAATTCTTGTAAGTGGAAATTTATCATTAACTATTTTCTTATTTAATTGTCTAAAATCTACTACAAGTCGCCATTTCTCTTTGTCTCCATTGCTTTTCTTTGGTACAACAAGTAATGGTGAGTTGTAAGGACTGGTTGAATGTTCAATAATATCGTCATCAAATAATTTTTGAACTTGTTGATCGATTTCTTCTATTTGAGTTTGTGGAAGTCTATAGTTCTTGATGTAAACTGGTGTTTTATCGGTTAAATTAAGATGTTGTGTATAAAAGTTATTTGCTGTTAAAACGTCGCCTTCTAAGTGAAATATGTCTTGATAGTCTTTAAAAATGTTTATCAATTCATCCGTTGCTTTACTGTCAGTATTGTCAATTTTTAACGTTTGTAATAGTTTGCTAAATCTGTTTTTATTGTTTTGGGATTTAGTGAGAAAAACGTATTTATTTAATGGTTCAATTTCAAAATCAACATTTTTTAATATTACATCTTCATCTGTTGTATTTAGAAATTTAACATGAGTAATGCCTGTTCCTGGAACTATTGTATTCCCTATAAAAATTCCTGACTCTAATTCTTTACTTAAAATAATACTATCTTCCGTTAGATTTAATTGTACTGGACATATTAATTCAGATCGTTTCTCTATTTTAAAGTAGTAATCTCTATTTATTGTAGATTTCATGGGAATTGTAATTTCTGTTTCTTGTAGAGTTAATGAAATCGTGAATGTTTCATAATCAATTTTGCATAAAAATGTTGTGAAAAAGTCTCTTCCCAAGATTCCGTCCGTTGGTATTGGAAAATTATCGCCGACTATGTTGAAATTGTGTTTTGATTGGTTATCATATATTTTAAAATTTAATTCTGTGACTCCAATAGATCTTATCTTTTCGTTTGTTATACCAGAAAATGAACATGATTGTGTTTTGTCAATAAAAAGGTCTTCATTTAATTTTCCTAATTTACATAATGAAATATCAGCCCCTGTATCTATTAAAAATGTTAAGCTAGTTTTTGTTCCTATGTCTAATTCTATATAATTGGTAGTGTTTTTAGAAATAGAAAAAATTTTATTTAATTCTGCTCCGGAGGATGAATGATTAAATTTTGATTGTTCATCTCCGGGCCTTCGGTGTTTCCCTGAACTACATGTATGCTATTTCCATTGTTATTTCGGTTTCGTCTACTATTATTATTATTGTTGTTTTGTCTATAGTTGTAATGGTTATTATCATTCCAGGTATTATTATTATAATTTCTATTATTATTATTTCTATGATTATTATTATTGTTATTTCTGTTATTGTTATAATTCGAATTTCTATTATTCTGGTTCGAAATATTGTTTCTGTTATAATTATTATTTCTAAAGTTATTATTTTTATTATTGTTTTTATTATTCCGCTTATTTGAATTGTTTCCATTATAAAAATATAATACTTGATTTTCATTACTAGAAAAGTCTTTTTCTAGTTCTATTGCAAGTTGTACAGCTTCATTCAAGTCCTTTGGCTTAGAAGCAAAAATTGTTGGCTTAATATCTGCATTAAGACCATTTTTGAATATATTCAATGCATAAGTATTATTAAGAGAAATAATTGTGTTTTTCTGTATAACATTGCATTGCGGTATTTCGTGTATTTGCAGTTCATTCAGTTCAGCAATCATTTCTAAAAGCTTCTCGTTATATGTTTGTATTTTCATGTTCTTTTGCATGAATCTACTCAAAGTTAGTTGTATTTGAGCTATAGTTTTTGTAGACTTATATCTTGATTGAAGTGAATTTTTAAGGTTATTGAAATCACTAATTTCTGTAGCACTTATAGCAGTTCTAACGCTTGGTGTTAATTTCACATTAATAACAAAATCTATGAGTTGTATTTTCGCGTCAGTTGTTAAAGAATTGTAAACTATTTCAACTATTTTCAAAAATGATGTCAAATCTTTGAAATTTCCAGAAAATTCTGGTATACTTTTCAATGATAGTTCTAAATTGAATGATGCCATTTTAACTGTGGAATTTGCACTTGAACTTGAATTTTCAGGAGTTAAGTTTGTAAAATTTCTCTATAAGTTTTTCTTTTATTTCTTTACCAATGCTAAATTCTACAAATTGTTTTTCAATTAACTCTACCTCTTCTAATTTTAAAATTAATGTTTTTTTTGTATATCCTCTGCTACCCGATTTTCTCAAATTAATGATAATTCTAGTCAATCTATCTATTAATTGGTCCATTTACAATACATTTTAGAATTTTTTTTTTTTTTGATGTTTAATTTTATTTAAACAATGTTGTTGTTTACTTTCTTATTGACATATTTTTTATAATAACTATTTAGTTTTGAAATACATATGCTCAAAATCAATATAAAAATTATAGCTAATACTACAATCCAATGTTTTTCATCATTAGTGTGTTTGGGTTTTTCAGTATTGTTGCCTAATTCATAGCCAGCAATTGCTACTAAAATTGCGTTACTAATTTTACTCCACCAACCCATTTTGATGTTTTTATTTATGTATTTTTGTATAAATATATGTAAATTAAAAAAAAACAATTTTTGTGCCTACTTTAAGTCATAATAATGAAATAATTTAATTATTTATGTAAATTATCATTATAAAATATAATTTTTGCTGCTTTTTATTTTTCTAACTCTTTTAATTGGTTGTAGAAGAGTTTCTTTTGCGGTCCGCTGCTAAGGCCTATTAGCCGCCTTAATTCCGCTTTTTCTCTATTGAGCCGCTTCTTTTTGCCGCCCTTCGTCTTCTTTTTAGTTGGAGTTACAGGTGGTACTGGACGCTGTTTTTTCGACTTATTTCTCTCAACATATTGTTCAATTGTAATTGGCTGTGGTCCGCAATGCTTAGGGGTAGGTATGTAAGGTGGTGCCTGAATTTCCACGCCTTCAGTGGGATTGTACTCCTCCACTGCCAATCTGTTAACTAAATCTTCGAAAAGTTCATGAAAGTCTTCGTCCATTTAAAAAGAAAAATTCCAGATATGTTGGCCAAGGATCGCCATATAATATGTTTGATAAGTATGGGTTTTAAATATTCTAAACTATTGCAAATCTATTACTATTGCATTAGCATAGAATCGCGACTAATGCAATAGAAAGCCTTGGTTTGTAGAGCGAGGCTTTAAAACTCGGCAGACGAGCAAATGATGCCCTTTATTTGAGTTCAGTGAAAAGAAGAATGAATTCTAGTGTCCAAACTGAGACTAACTTTTATTTACAAATTTTCTAACTTATATACTAATTTACAAATTATCTAAAATTTATCTGACATATCTTGCATTTCATTCATACATCAAAAATGCCCAATGTAACATGGTGTTCAACTTTTTGTTCATGTTACAAAAATGCATTTACTGATCGACTGACTAATCAGCACAGTCATTATTTTTAAACAATTTACATTTCTCCTATTTAAGGTATTTAAAATAAAATAAAAAGAAATAAAAAGAAATTTGATTTTCGATTGTTACCCCTTAAGTACGGTCAAGTACCTAAAGCAATAAACTATAAGTGGAGCAAGTGAAAATACTCATGTTTCACTTCGCTGTAGGTATTTTGGTATACGTATGAAGTGCAAGCATTTGTTTACCACATGTGTCATAATGTTTATGTGTCATTGATATGGTCGTTTACAATTAATATTTTCTGTTATTTTTCTTACAAAAATATTGTGTGATGCTTTTGTGGAAATGAAAAATAAGTATACACTACAAGAGATAGCATAGTATGTATCTCAGTGTTGAAGTGAAAAATAAAACAAATGAAATTAAAAAATGTTTCACTTTTGCGGCTACCTAAGCGCTACGTTAACCGTATTAAGAATCATTCCTAGGAAGTTCGTATGTTCGAGAAAACTGTTTATTGAGATCTTAGGAACATTTCTGTGATAGGTAGCAAAATATATACTTCAATGTTGAAGTAAAGAAAAACCAAATGAAATTAAAAATTTTTTGCGAAATTTTTCACTTTTGCGGGTACATAAGCGCTACTTAACCGTATTAAGAATCATTCCTAGGAAGTTCGTATGCTGTAGAAAACTGTTTATTGAAATCTTAGAAACATTTTTGTAATAGATAGCATAGTATGCATCTCAATGTTGAAGTAAAGAAAAAACAAATGAAATTAAAAAATTTTCGGGAATTTTTCACTTTTGGTGCTATCTAAACCGTATTAAGAATCATTCCTAGGAAGTTCATATGTTCTAGAAAACTATTTATTGAGATCTTGGGAACATTTTTGTAATAGAGAGCGTAGTAGGTATTTAAATGTTGAAGTGATGAAAAAACAAATGAAATTAAAAAATTTCCGGGAAATTGTGCACTTTCGCGGCTATCTAAGCCGTATCATTCCTAGGAAGTTCATATGTTCTAGAAAACTGTTTATTGCGATCTTAAGAACATTTTTGTAAGAGATAGCGTAGTATGTATCTCAATGTTGAAGTGAAACAAATTAAATAAAAAAATTATTGGGAAATTTTTCACTTTTTGTAAGAGATAGCGTAGTATGTATCTCAATGTTGAACTGAAACAAAAAACAAATTAAATTAAAAAATTATTGGGAAATTTTTCACTTTTGCGGCCACCTAAGCGCTACGTTAACCGTATTAAAAATCATTCCTAGGAAGCTCATATATTCTAGAACACTGTTTATTGACATCTAAGGAACATTTCTGTAATGGAGAGCATAGTATGCATCTCAATGTTGAAGTAAAGAAAAAAAAACAAATGAAATTAAAAAATTTTTCACTTTTGCGGCTACCTAAGCGCTACCTAAGCCGTATTAAGATTTATTCCTAGGAAGTTTATATGTTCTAGAAAACTGTTTATTGAGATCTTAGAAAAATTTTTGTAAGAGATAGCATAATATGTATCTCAGTGTTGAAGTGAAAAATAAAACAAATGAAATTAAAAAAATTTTCATTTTTGCGGCTACCTAAGCGCTACGTTAACCGTATTAAGAATCATTCCTAGGAAGTTCGTATGTTCTAGAAAACTGTTTATTGGCATCTTAGGAACATTTCTGTAATGGATTGCATAGTATGTATCTTAATGTTGAAGTGAAAAAGAAGCAAATGAAATTAAACAATTTTCGGGAAATTTTTCACTTTTGCGGGTACATAAGCGCTACCTAAACCGTATTATGAATCATTCCTAGGAAGTTCATATATTCTAGAAACTGTTTATTGAAATCTAAGGAACATTTCTGTAATGGATTGCATAGTATGTATCTTAATGTTGAAGTGAAAAAAAAGCAAATGAAATTAAAAAATTTTCGGGAATTTTTCACTTTTGCGGTTACCTAAACCGTATTCAGAATCATTCCTAGGGAGTTCATATATTCTAGAAAACTGTTTCTTGAGATCTAAGGAACATTTCTGTAATAGAAAGCATAGTATGCATCTCAATGTTGAAGTAAAGAAAAAACAAATGAAATTAAAATATTTTCGGGAAATTTTTCACTTTTGTGGCTACCTAAGCCGTATTAAGAATCATTCCTAGGAAGTTTATATGTTCTAGAAAACTGTTTATTGAGATCTTAGAAACTTTTTTGTAAGAGATAGCATAGTATGTATCTCAGTGTTGAAGTGAAAAATAAAACAAATGAAATTAAAAAATGTTTCACTTTTGCGGCTACCTAAGCGCTACGTTAACCGTATTAAGAATCATTCCTAGGAAGTTCGTATGTTCGAGAAAACTGTTTATTGAGATCTTAGGAACATTTCTGTGATAGGTAGCAAAATATATACTTCAATGTTGAAGTAAAGAAAAACCAAATGAAATTAAAAATTTTTTGGGAAATTTTTCACTTTTGCGGGTACATAAGCGCTACTTAACCGTATTAAGAATCATTCCTAGGAAGTTCGTATGCTGTAGAAAACTGTTTATTGAGATCTTGGGAACATTTTTGTAATAGATAGCATAGTATGCATCTCAATGTTGAAGTAAAGAAAAAACAAATGAAATTAAAAAATTTTCGGGAATTTTTCACTTTTGGTGCTACCTAAACCGTATTAAGAATCATTCCTAGGAAGTTCATATGTTCTAGAAAACTGTTTATTGAGATCTTGGGAACATTTTTGTAATAGAGAGCGTAGTAGGTATTTAAATGTTGAAGTGATGAAAAAACAAATGAAATTAAAAAATATCCGGGAAATTGTGCACTTTCGCGGCTATCTAAGCCGTATCATTCCTAGGAAGTTCATATGTTCTAGAAAACTGTTTATTGCGATCTTAAGAACATTTTTGTAAGAGATAGCGTAGTATGTATCTCAATGTTGAAGTGAAACAAAAAACAAATTAAATAAAAAATTATTGGGAAATTTTTCACTTTTTGTAAGAGATAGCGTAGTATGTATCTCAATGTTGAAGTGAAACAAAAAACAAATTAAATTAAAAAATTATTGGGAAATTTTTCACTTTTGCGGCCACCTAAGCGCTACGTTAACCGTATTAAAAATCATTCCTGGAAGCTCATATATTCTAGAACACTGTTTATTGACATCTAAGGAACATTTCTGTAATGGAGAGCATAGTATGCATCTCAATGTTGAAGTAAAGAAAAAAAAAACAAATGAAATTAAAAAATTTTTCACTTTTGCGGCTACCTAAGCGCTACCTAAGCCGTATTAAGATTTATTCCTAGAAAGTTTATATGTTCTAGAAAACTGTTTATTGCGATCTTAAGAACATTTTTGTAAGAGATAGCGTAGTATGTATCTCAATGTTGAAGTGAAACAAAAAACAAATTAAATAAAAAAATTATTGGGAAATTTTTCACTTTTTGTAAGAGATAGCGTAGTATGTATCTCAATGTTGAAGTGAAACAAAAAACAAATTAAATTAAAAAATTATTGGGAAAATTTTTACTTTTGCGGCCACCTAAGCGCTACGTTAACCGTATTAAAAATCATTCCTAGGAAGCTCATATATTCTAGAACACTGTTTATTGACATCTTAGGAACATTTCTGTAATGGATTGCATAGTATGTATCTTAATGTTGAAGTGAAAAAGAAGCAAATGAAATTAAAAAATTTTCGGGAAATTTTTCACTTTTGCGGCTACCTAAATCGTATTAAGAATCATTCCTAGGAAGTTCATATATTCTAGAAAACTGTTTATTGCGATCTAAGGAACATTTCTGTAATAGAAAGCATAGTATGCATCTCAATGTTGAAGTAAAGAAAAAACAAATGAAATTAAAAAATTTTCTAGAAATTTTTCACTTTTGTGGCTACCTAAGCCGTATTAAGAATCATTCCTAGGAAGTTTATATGTTCTACAAAACTGTTTATTGACATCTAAGGAACATTTCTGTAATGGATAGCATCGTATGTATCTCAATGTTGAAGTAAAGAAAAACCAAATGAAATTAAACAATTTTCGGGAAATTTTTCACTTTTGCGGGTACATAAGCGCTACCTAAACCGTATTATGAATCATTCCTAGGAAGTTCATATATTCTAGAAACTGTTTATTGAAATCTAAGGAACATTTCTGTAATGGATTGCATAGTATGTATCTTAATGTTGAAGTGAAAAAAAAGCAAATGAAATTAAAAAATTTTCGGGAATTTTTCACTTTTGCGGTTACCTAAACCGTATTCAGAATCATTCCTAGGGAGTTCATATATTCTAGAAAACTGTTTCTTGAGATCTAAGGAACATTTCTGTAATAGAAAGCATAGTATGCATCTCAATGTTGAAGTAAAGAAAAAACAAATGAAATTAAAATATTTTCGGGAAATTTTTCACTTTTGTGGCTACCTAAGCCGTATTAAGAATCATTCCTAGGAAGTTTATATGTTCTAGAAAACTGTTTATTGAGATCTTAGAAACATTTTTGTAAGAGATAGCATAGTATGTATCTCAGTGTTGAAGTGAAAAATAAAACAAATGAAATTAAAAAATGTTTCACTTTTGCGGCTACCTAAGCGCTACGTTAACCGTATTAAGAATCATTCCTAGGAAGTTCGTATGTTCGAGAAAACTGTTTATTGAGATCTTAGGAACATTTCTGTGATAGGTAGCAAAATATATACTTCAATGTTGAAGTAAAGAAAAACCAAATGAAATTAAAAATTTTTTGCGAAATTTTTCACTTTTGCGGGTACATAAGCGCTACTTAACCGTATTAAGAATCATTCCTAGGAAGTTCGTATGCTGTAGAAAACTGTTTATTGAAATCTTAGAAACATTTTTGTAATAGATAGCATAGTATGCATCTCAATGTTGAAGTAACGAAAAAACAAATGAAATTAAAAAATTTTCGGGAATTTTTCACTTTTGGTGCTACCTAAACCGTATTAAGAATCATTCCTAGGAAGTTCATATGTTCTAGAAAACTATTTATTGAGATCTTGGGAACATTTTTGTAATAGAGAGCGTAGTAGGTATTTAAATGTTGAAGTGATGAAAAAACAAATGAAATTAAAAAATTTCCGGGAAATTGTGCACTTTCGCGGCTATCTAAGCCGTATCATTCCTAGGAAGTTCATATGTTCTAGAAAACTGTTTATTGCGATCTTAAGAACATTTTTGTAAGAGATAGCGTAGTATGTATCTCAATCTTGAAGTGAAACAAATTAAATAAAAAAATTATTGGGAAATTTTTCACTTTTTGTAAGAGATAGCGTAGTATGTATCTCAATGTTGAAGTGAAACAAAAAACAAATTAAATTAAAAAATTATTGGGAAATTTTTCACTTTTGCGGCCACCTAAGCGCTACGTTAACCGTATTAAAAATCATTCCTAGGAAGCTCATATATTCTAGAACACTGTTTATTGACATCTAAGGAACATTTCTGTAATGGAGAGCATAGTATGCATCTCAATGTTGAAGTAAAGAAAAAAAAACAAATGAAATTAAAAAATTTTTCACTTTTGCGGCTACCTAAGCGCTACCTAAGCCGTATTAAGATTTATTCCTAGGAAGTTTATATGTTCTAGAAAACTGTTTATTGAGATCTTAGAAAAATTTTTGTAAGAGATAGCATAATATGTATCTCAGTGTTGAAGTGAAAAATAAAACAAATGAAATTAAAAAAATTTTCATTTTTGCGGCTACCTAAGCGCTACGTTAACCGTATTAAGAATCATTCCTAGGAAGTTCGTATGTTCTAGAAAACTGTTTATTGGCATCTTAGGAACATTTCTGTAATGGATTGCATAGTATGTATCTTAATGTTGAAGTGAAAAAGAAGCAAATGAAATTAAAAAATTTTCGGGAAATTTTTCACTTTTGCGGCTACCTAAATCGTATTAAGAATCATTCCTAGGAAGTTCATATATTCTAGAAAACTGTTTATTGAGATCTAAGGAACATTTTTGTAATAGATTGCATAGTATGTATCTTAATGTTGAAGTGAAAAAAAGCAAATGAAATTAAAAAAATTTCGAGAATTTTTCACTTTTGCGGTTACATAAACCGTATTCAGAATCATTCCTAGGGAGTTCATATATTCTAGAAAACTGTTTATTGAGATCTAAGGAAGATTTCTGTAATAGAAAGCATAGTATGCATCTCAATGTTGAAGTAGGGAGTTCATATATTCTAGAAAACTGTTTTTTGAGATCTAAGGAACATTTCTGTAATAGAAAGCATATTATGCATCTCAATGTTGAAGTAAAGAAAAAACAAATGAAATTAAAATATTTTCGGGAAATTTTTCACTTTTGTGGCTACCTAAGCCGTATTAAGAATCATTCCTAGGAAGTTTATATGTTCTAGAAAACTGTTTATTGAGATCTTAGAAACATTTTTGTAAGAGATAGCATAGTATGTATCTCAGTGTTGAAGTGAAAAATAAAACAAATGAAATTAAAAAATGTTTCACTTTTGCGGCTACTTAAGCGCTACGTTAACCGTATTAAGAATCAGTCCTAGGAAGTTCGTATGTTCGAGAAAACTGTTTATTGAGATCTTAGGAACATTTCTGTGATAGGTAGCAAAATATATACTTCAATGTTGAAGTAAAGAAAAACCAAATGAAATTAAAAATTTTTTGGGAAATTTTTCACTTTTGCGGGTACATAAGCGCTACTTAACCGTATTAAGAATCATTCCTAGGAAGTTCGTATGCTGTAAAAAACTGTTTATTGAAATCTTAGAAACATTTTTGTAATAGATAGCATAGTATGCATCTCAATGTTGAAGTAAAGAAAAAACAAATGAAATTAAAAAATTTTCGGGAATTTTTCACTTTTGGTGCTACCTAAACCGTATTAAGAATCATTCCTAGGAAGTTCATATGTTCTAGAAAACTGTTTATTAAGATCTTGGGAACATTTTTGTAATAGAGAGCGTAGTAGGTATTTAAATGTTGAAGTGATGAAAAAACAAATGAAATTAAAAAATTTCCGGGAAATTGTGCACTTTCGCGGCTATCTAAGCCGTATCATTCCTAGGAAGTTCATATGTTCTAGAAAACTGTTTAATGCGATCTTAAGAACATTTTTGTAAGAGATAGCGTAGTATGTATCTCAATGTTGAAGTGAAACAAAAAACAAATTAAATAAAAAATTATTGGGAAATTTTTCACTTTTTGTAAGAGATAGCGTAGTATGTATCTCAATGTTGAAGTGAAACAAAAAACAAATTAAATTAAAAAATTATTGGGAAATTTTTCACTATTGCGGCCACCTAAGCGCTACGTTAACCGTATTAAAAATCATTCCTAGGAAGCTCATATATTCTAGAACACTGTTTATTGACATCTAAGGAACATTTCTGTAATGGAGAGCATAGTATGCATCTCAATGTTGAAGTAAAGAAAAAAAAAACAAATGAAATTAAAAAATTTTTCACTTTTGCGGCTACCTAAGCGCTACGTTAACCGTATTAAGAATCATTCCTAGGAAGTTCGTATGTTCGAGAAAACTGTTTATTGAGATCTTAGGAACATTTCTAATATAGGTAGCAAAATATATACTTCAATGTTGAAGTAAAGAAAAACCAAATGAAATTAAAAATTTTTTGGGAAATTTTTCACTTTTGCGGGTACATAAGCGCTACTTAACCGTATTAAGAATCATTTCTAGGAAGTTCGTATGCTGTAGAAAACTGTTTATTGAAATCTTAGAAACATTTTTGTAATAGATAGCATAGTATGCATCTCAATGTTGAAGTAAAGAAAAAACAAATGAAATTAAAAAATTTTCGGGAATTTTTCACTTTTGGTGCTACCTAAACCGTATTAAGAATCATTCCTAGGAAGTTCATATGTTCTAGAAAACTGTTTATTGAGATCTTGGGAACATTTTTGTAATAGAGAGCGTAGTAGGTATTTAAATGTTGAAGTGATGAAAAAACAAATGAAATTAAAAAATTTCCGGGAAATTGTGCACTTTCGCGGCTATCTAAGCCGTATCATTCCTAGGAAGTTCATATGTTCTAGAAAACTGTTTATTGCGATCTTAAGAACATTTTTGTAAGAGATAGCGTAGTATGTATCTCAATGTTGAAGTGAAACAAATTAAATAAAAAAATTATTGGGAAATTTTTCACTTTTTGTAAGAGATAGCGTAGTATGTATCTCAATGTTGAAGTGAAACAAAAAACAAATTAAATTAAAAAATTATTGGGAAATTTTTCACTTTTGCGGCCACCTAAGCGCTACGTTAACCGTATTAAAAATCATTCCTAGGAAGCTCATATATTCTAGAACACTGTTTATTGACATCTAAGGAACATTTCTGTAATGGAGAGCATAGTATGCATCTCAATGTTGAAGTAAAGAAAAAAAACAAATGAAATTAAAAAATTTTTCACTTTTGCGGCTACCTAAGCGCTACCTAAGCCGTATTAAGATTTATTCCTAGGAAGTTTATATGTTCTAGAAAACTGTTTATTGAGATCTTATAAAAATTTTTGTAAGAGATAGCATAATATGTATCTCAGTGTTGAAGTGAAAAATAAAACAAATGAAATTAAAAAAATTTTCATTTTTGCGGCTACCTAAGCGCTACGTTAACCGTATTAAGAATCATTCCTAGGAAGTTCGTATGTTCTAGAAAACTGTTTATTGGCATCTTAGGAACATTTCTGTAATGGATTGCATAGTATGTATCTTAATGTTGAAGTGAAAAAGAAGCAAATGAAATTAAAAAATTTTCGGGAAATTTTTCACTTTTGCGGCTACCTAAATCGTATTAAGAATCATTCCTAGGAAGTTCATATATTCTAGAAAACTGTTTATTGAGATCTAAGGAACATTTTTGTAATGGATTGCATAGTATGTATCTTAATGTTGAAGTGAAAAAAAGCAAATGAAATTAAAAAAATTTCGGGAATTTTTCACTTTTGCGGTTACATAAACCGCATTCAGAATCATTCCTAGGGAGTTCATATATTCTAGAAAACTGTTTATTGAGATCTAAGGAACATTTCTGTAATAGAAAGCATAGTATGCATCTCAATGTTGAAGTAAAGAAAAAACAAATAAAAGATCTTAGAAACATTATACTAATAGATAGCATAGTATGTATCTCAATGTTAAAGTGAAGAAAAAACAAATGAAATTAAAAAATTTTCGGGAAATTTTTAAATTTTGCGGCTATCTAAGCGTTACCTAAACCGTATTAAGAATCATTTGTAGGAAGATCATATGTTCCAAAAAACTGTTTATTGATATCTTGGGAACATTTTTGTGAGAGGTAGCATAGTATGCATCTCAATGTTGAAGTAAAGAAAAAACAAATGAAATTAAAAAATTTTTCACTTTTGCGGCTACGTGAACCGTATTAAGAGTCATTCCTAGGAAGTTCATATGCTCTAGAATACTGATCATTGAGATCTTAGGAACATTATACTATTAGATAGCAGAGTATGTATCTCAATGTTGAAATGAAGAAAAAACAAATGAAATTAAAAAATATTTGGGAAATTTTTAAATTTTGCGGCTACCTAAGGGCTACCTAAACCGTATTAAGAATCATATGTTCTAGAAAACTGTTTATTGAGATCTTAGGAATATTTTTCTTTTAGATAGCATAGTACGCATCTCAATATTCAGGTAAAGAAAAAACAAATGAAATTGAAAAAATTTCGCAAAATTTTTCACTTTTGCGTTTACCTATACCGTATTAAGAATCATTCCTAGGAAGTTCATATGTTCTAGAAAACTGTTTATTGCGATCTTAAGAACATTTTTGTAAGAGATAGCGTAGTATGTATTTTAATGTTGAAGTGAAACAAAAAACAAATTAAATAAAAAAATTTTTGGGAAATTTTTCACTTTTGCGGCCACCTAAGCGCTACGTTAACCGTATTAAAAATCATTCCTAGGAAGCTCATTCTAGAACACTATTTATTGACATCTAAGGAACATTTCTGTAATGGATAGCATAGTATGCATCTCAATGTTGAAGTAAAGAAAAAAAAATTATATTAAACAATTTTCGGAAAATTTTTCACTTTTGCGGCTACCTAAGCGCTACCTAAGCCGTATTAAGAATCATTCCTAGGAAGTTTATATGTTCTAGAAAACTGTTTATTGAGATCTTAGAAACATTTTAATCGCTAATCATATCCGAGAACCTATCGCTAGTAAGCGTAATATCAAGAACTTCTCTTCTGTTAGTCAGAATAAAGGGAGGCTCATTAACCCTATTAAATACTGTTAGTTCATTTTCTACTATATAGTTTAGAAGCAACTCACATCGTAGATGGACATCCGAGCTGCCCCTGTGTGGTGACCATTAGCGTCTGCGCATATGATGAGGGGAATGCTGCGCCTATTGACATCGCCTTCCTGGTAAAACCGTTTGGATGGTTATCGACCTGATCGTGAGCCATGTAGCAGCTCATAAACCATACAGTCCGTGGTTTGTTTTCCACCGCGGCAGTGCAAGTGTCTTTATCGCTAAAATCAGAGAGAATAAAAGCTTTAAGGGCGTTTTTGACCACAACACAAGCTCTGGTCTTACCTTGTTCAACTAGGTACAAAGTACTATAGCCGTCTAAACTGAGTCCGCAAACCCTGTCTTTATACAACAATAGTTCTTGGATGCAAATAAGCTCCTCCGCGCCTGAAGCTAATCGGACGAGAAGGTCAGCTGACGCTGGTGCCGTCACTGGTGTTGCTGTCAATGATCGCCCAAATTAGGTGGTCTTTTGCCACCTCCTTATACGATCTAATTAAAGGCCGTTGAGGCATATTCTTGGGCTTTTTAGTCCCAGGAAGGGCGTCCTCCCCTGATCTTTGCCGTTTAGGCGCTGCTCTAGTTGGCTTCTGTGTAGGATTGCCTTCCGTCGCAGTGGGTTGGACCCGTTCATTATCCTCAATATGGCATTTCGCCCAATGAAGGGAGCTTTCCTCTTGCTCCGTGAGCTCATCGACCGGTTTTCCACCGACTAGCAGAGCCTGATGCAACCAATCTGCGGTAACTCAGTAGTTAACAACATACTGCAGCCTGAAACCGTTCATAAAATTGGAAAAAACGCAAAAATTATAAAATATATTATAATTTAAGATTGTACCGTGAATTTTTAAATAAATTCTGGAACCAACAAACAAAATAACTAATACGTATCTAAAATTCTTTAAACAAGTAAGAGAGATATATTCGGCTGTGCCGAATCTTATATACCCTTCACCATAGTATGGAGTGACGAAAGAAGTCACAATCAAGAAAATTCACGCTCACGAAATACGAAAAAAAATAATTTAAATGGAAAAAATTACATTAAAGCAAAAAAAATTGCCACCACCGTCTCACAGGCGCATCCCCACGTGATGGGGAAAAAAATTAATCACGATCACGCATTATTGGGTATAATCTCTATTTCATAGTATAGGCTGATTTCATAAACACAGCTCGCAAAGCAACACTGGAAGCATGAGTTTACAAGGCATTCTAGTGTTGCTTTGCAAACTACGTTTATGAAATCAGCCATAAATTATGATTTCCGTAACAAATTTATAACAATTTTCTGCCTGGGGTGCATTATAAAAATATTAACATCCCCTTATTAGCACTTATATAATTTTTCACACATCCAAGAAGTGTTTCAACGTCTTTATCAAAAAGTCAAGCGGTCTTCGACTAAAAAAAGAAATGATTTGAAACGTAAGAACAGGTTTAATAATGAAGAAATTCTCCCAAAATAGATAAAAAATATTGACACCTATTACATAAATCTGCTAGTCTAATGATTAAAATGTTCCAATATTATCTTCATATTGAAAATAATTTAAAGCTATCAAAAATTCTTAAAAAAACGAACCTTCTTACCCGGTGGCACGGTTCCGAATCCTGAACACAACACAATGCTATTTTTTTTAGAATTATCGATACATTTGGTATATATATTTGGTTTTCGACTAAACAAAGAAATGATTTGAAACGTAAGATTTAAAATGAAGAAATTCTCCCCAAAATAGATTAAAAAAATCACCAACTATTACATAAATCTGTTAGTCTATGAATAAAATGTTCCAATATTATCTTCATATTGAAAATAATTTAAAGCTATCAAAAATTCTTTAAAAAAAAACTTTTTCAAATAAGAAGTAATAAAAATAACTAAAATGTATCAAAAATTGAAAAAAATAATAAATGGTTGGTCAGGATTTGATACCGTACCCTACCCGGTGGCATGGTTTCGAATCCTGAACACAACACAATGCTATTTTTTTAGAATTTTCGATACATTTTAGTTGTTTTTATTACTTTTTTTTAATTATTCACTTTTGCGGCTACCTAAGCAGTATTAAGAATCATTCCTAGGAAGTTCATATATTCCAGAAAACTGTTTATTGAAATCTAAGGAACATTTCTGTAATAGAAAGCATAGTATGTATCTCAATGTTGAAGTGAAAAAAAAACAAATGAAATTAAAAAATTTTCGGGAAATTTTTCACTTTTGCGGGTACCTGAACCGTATTAAGAATCATTTCTAGGAAGTCCATAAGTTCTAAAAAAACTGTTTATTGAGATCTTAGGAACATTTTGGTAAGAGATAGCATCGTATGTATCTTAATATTGAAGTAAAGAAAAGACAAATGAACTTAAAAAATTTTCGGGAAATTTTTCACTTTTGCGGCTACCTAATCCGTATTAAGAATCATTCCTAGGAGGTTCATATGTTCTAGAAAACTATTCACTAAGATCTTAGGAACATTTTGGTAATTAAAAGCATAGTATGTATCTCAATGTTGAAGTGAAAAAAACAAATGAAATAAAAAAATTTTTGGGAATTTTTTACTTTTGCGGCTACCTAAGCGCACCCTTAACCGTATTAAGAATCATTCCTAGGAAGTTCATATGTTCTAGAAAACTGTTAACTGAGATCTTATGAACATTTCTGTAATAAATAGCATAGTATGCATCTCAATGTTGAACTAAAAAAAAACAAATGAAATTAAAAAATATTCGGGAAATTTTTCACTTTTGCGGCTACCTAAGCGCTACCAAAGCCGTATTAAGAATCATTCCTAGGAAGTTTATATGTTCTAGAAAACTGTTTATTAAGATCTTAGAAACATTTTTGTAAAATATAGCATAGTATGTATCTCAGTGTTAAAGTGAAAAATAAAACAAATGAAATTAAAGAATTTTTTACTTTTGCGGCTACATAAGCGCTACGTTAACCGTATTAAGAATCATTCCTAGGAAGTTCGTATGTTCTAGAAAACTATTTATTGAGATCTTAGGAACATTTCTGTGATAAATGAAATTAAAAAATTTTCGGGAAATTTTTCACTTTTGCGGGTACATAAGCGCTACCTAAACCGTATTAAGAATCATTCCTAGGAAGTTCGTATGCTGTAGAAAACTGTTTATTGAAATCTTAGAAACATTTCTGTGATAGATAGCATAGTATGGATCTCAATGTTGAAGTAAAGAAAAAACAAATGAAATTAACAATTGTTCGCGAAATATTTCACTTTTGCGGCTACCTAAGCGCTACCTAAACCGTATTAAGAATCATTCCTAGGAAGTTCTAGATTTCGGGAAATTTTTCACTTTTGCGGTTACCTGAACCGTATTAAGAATTATTCCTAGGAAGTCCATAAGTTCTAAGAAACTGTTTATTGAGATCTTAGGAACATTTTGGTTAGAGATAGCATAGTATGTATCTTAATATTGAAGTAAAGAAAAGACAAATGAAATTAAAAAATTTTCGGGAAATTTTTCACTTTTGCGGCTACCTAAACCGTATTAAGAATCATTCCTAGGAAGTTCATATGTTCTAGAAAACTGTTCACTAAGATCTTAGGAACATTTTGGTGATTAAAAGCATAGTATGTATCTCAATGTTGAAGTGAAAAAAACAAATGAAATTAAAAAATTTTTGGAAAATTTTTTACTTTTGCGGCTACCTAAGCACAACCTTAACAGTATTAAGAATCATTCCTAGGAAGTTCATATGTTCTAGAAAACTGTTAACTGAGATCTTAGGAACATTTCTGTAATAAATAGCATAGTATGCATCTCAATGTTGAAGTAAAGAAAAACCAAATGAAATTAAAAAATTTTCGGGAAATTTTCATTTTTGCGGCTACCTAAACCGTATTAAGAATCATTCCTAGGAAGTTCATATGTTCTAGGAAACTGTTTATTGAGATCTTGAGAAAATTTTTGTAATAGAGAGCGAAGTACGTATTTAAATGTTGAAGTGATGAAAAAACAAATGAAATTAAAAAATGTCCGGGAAATTGTGCACTTTCGCGGCTATGTAGCCGTATCATTCCTAGGAAGTTCATATGTTCTAGAGAACTGTTTATTGCGATCTTAAGAACATTTTTGAAAGAGATAGCGTAGTATGTATCTCAATGTTGAAGTGAAACAAAAAACAAATTAAATAAAAAAATTATTGGGAAATTTTTCACTTTTTGTAAGAGATAGCGTAGTATGTATCTCAATGTTGATGTGAAACAAAAAACAAATTAAATAAAAAAAATTATTGGGAAATTTTTCACTTTTGCGGCCACCTAAGCGCTACGTTAACCGTATTAAAAATCATTCCTAGGAAGCTCATATATTCTAGAACCCTGTTTATTGACATCTAAGGAACATTTCTGTAATGGATAGCATAGTATGCATCTCAATGTTGAAGTAAAGAAAAAAAATTATATTAAAAAATTTTCGGGAAATTTTTCACTTTTGTGGCTACCTAAGCCGTATTAAGAGTCATTCCTAGGAAGTTTATATGTTCTAGAAAACTGTTTATTGAGATCTAAGGAACATTTCTGTAATGGACAGCATCTTATGTATCGCAATGTTGAAGTAAAGAAAAACCAAATGAAGTTAAAAAATTTTCGGGAAATTTTTCACTTTTGTGGCTACCTAAGCCGTATTAAGAGTCATTCCTAGGAAGTTTATATGTTCTAGAAAACTGTTTATTGAGATCTTAGAAACATTTTTGTAAGAGATAGCATAATATGTATCTCAGTGTTGAAGTGAAAAATAAAACAAATGAAATTAAAAAATTTTTCACTTTTGCGGCTACATAAGCGCTACCTAAGCGCTACCTAAGCCGTATTAAGAATCATTCCTAGAAAGTTTATATGTTCTAGAAAACTGATTATTGAGATCTTAGAAACATTTTTGTAAGAGATAGCATAATATGTATCTCAGTGTTGAAGTGAAAAATAAAACAAATGAAATTAAAAAAATTTTCACTTTTGCGGCTACATAAGCGCTACGTTAACCGTATTAAGAATCATTCCTAGGAAGTTCGTATGTTCTAGAAAACTGTTTATAGAGATCTTAGGAACATTTCTGTAATGGATTGCATAGTATGTATCTTAATGTTGAAGTGAAAAAGAACAAATGAAATTAAAAAATTTTCGGGAAATTTTTCACTTTTGTGGCTACCTAAGCCGTATTAAGAATCATTCCTAGGAAGTTTATATGTTCTAGAAAACTGTTTATTGACATCTAAGGAACATTACTGTAATGGACAGCATCGTATGTATCGCAATGTTGAAGTAAAGAAAAACCAAATGAAATTAAAAAATTTTCGGGAAATTTTTCACTTTTGCGGGTACATAAGCGCTACTTAAACCGTATTATTAATCATTCCTAGGAAGTTCATATATTCCAGAAAACTGTTTATTGAAATCTAAGGAACATTTCTGTAATGGATTGCATAGTATGTATCTTAATGTTGAAGTGAAAAAAAAGAAAATGAAATTAAAAAATTTTCGGGAAATTTTTCACTTTTGTGGCTACCTAAGCCGTATTAAGAATCATTCCTAGGAAGTTTATATGTTCTAGAAAACTGTTTATAGAGATCTTAGAAACATTTTTGTAAGAGATAGCATAGTATGTATCTCAGTGTTGAAGTGAAAAATAAAACAAATGAAATTAAAAAATGCTTCACTATTGCGGCTACCTAAGCGCTACGTTACCCGTATTAAGAATCAATCCTAGGAAGTTCGTATGTTCGAGAAAACTGTTTATTGAGATCTTAGAAACATTCCTGTGATAGGTAGCAAAATATACACTTCAATGTTGAAGTAAAGAAAAACCAAATGAAATAAAAAAATTTTTGGGAAATTTTTCACTTTTGCGGGTACATAAGCGCTACTTAACCGTATTAAGAATCATTCCTAGGAAGTTCGCGTGCTGTAGAAAACTGTTTATTGAAATCTTAGAAACATTTTTGTAATAGATAGCATAGTATGCATCTCAATGTTGAAGTAAAGAAAAAACAAATGAAATTAAAAAATTTTCGGGAGTTTTTCACTTTTGCGGCTACCTAAACCGTATTGAGAATAATTCCTAGGGAGTTCATATATTCTAGAAAACTGTTTATTGAGATCTAAGGAACATTTCTGTAATAGAAAGCATAGTATGCATGTCAATGTTGAAGTAAAGAAAAAAAATTATATTAAAAAATTTTCGGGAAATTTTTCACTTTTGTGGCTACCTAAACCGTATTCAGAATCATTCCTAGGGAGTTCATATATTCTAGAAAACTGTTTATTGAGATCTAAGGAACATTTCTGTAATAGAAAGCATAGTATGCATCTCAATGTTGAAGTAAAGAAAAAACAAATGAAATTAAAAAATTTTCGGGAAATTTTTCACTTTTGTGGCTACCTAAGCCGTATTAAGAATCATTCCTAGGAAGTTTATATGTTCTAGAAAACTGTTTATTGAGATCTTAGAAACATTTTTGTAAGAGATAGCATAGTATGTATCTCAGTGTTGAAGTGAAAAATACAACAAATTAAAAAATTTTTCACTTTTGCGGCTACCTAAGCGCTACGTTAACTGTATTAAGAATCATTCCTAGGAAGTTCGTATGTTCTAGAAAACTGTTTATTGAGATCTTAGGAACATTTCTGTAATGGATTGCATAGTATGTATCTTAATGTTGAAGTGAAAAAAAAGCAAATGAAATTAAAAAATTTTCGGGAAATTTTTCACTTTTGTGGCTACCTAAACCGTATTAAGAATCATTCCTAGGAAGTTCATATATTCTAGAAAACTGTTTTTTGACATCTAAGGAACATTTCTGTAATGGATAGCATCGTATGTATCTCAATGTTGAAGTAAAGAAAAACCACTTTTGCGGGTACATAAGCGCTACCTAAACCGTATTATGAATCATTCCTAGGAAGTTCATATATTCTAGAAAACTGTTTATTGAAATCTAAGGAACATTTCTGTAATGGAGTGCATAGTATGTATCTTAATGTTGAAGTGAAAAAAAAGCAAATGAAATTAAACAATTTTCGGGAAATTTTTCACTTTTGCGGCTACCTAAACCGTATTAAGAATCATTCCTAGGAAGTTCATATATTCTAGAAAACTGTTTATTGAAATCTAAGGAACATTTCTGTAATGGAGTGCATAGTATGTATCTTAATGTTGAAGTGAAAAAAAAGCAAATGAAATTAAAAAAATTTTCGGGAAATTTTTCACTTTTGTGGCTACCTAAGCCGTATGAAGAATCATTCCTAGGAAGTTTATATGTTCTAGAAAACTGTTCATTGAGATCTTAGAAACATTTTTGTAAGAGATAGCATAGTATGTATCTCAGTGTTGAAGTGAGAAATAAAACAAATGAAATTAAAAAAATTTTCACTTTTGCGGCTACCTAAGCGCTACGTTAACCGTATTAAGAATCATTCATAGGAAGTTCGTATGTTCGAGAAAACTGTTTATTGAGATCTTGGGAACATTTCTGTGATAGGTAGCAAAATATACACTTCAATGTTGAAGTAAAGAAAAACCAAATGAAATAAAAAAATTTTTGGGAAATTTTTCACTTTTGCGGGTACATAAGCGCTACTTAACCGTATTAAGAATCATTCCTAGGAAGTTCGCGTGCTGTAGAAAACTGTTTATTGAAATCTTAGAAACATTTTTGTAATAGATAGCATAGTATGCATCTCAATGTTGAAGTAAAGAAAAAACAAATGAAATTAAAAAATTTTCGGGAAATTTTTCACTTTTATGGCTACCTAAGCCGTATGAAGAATCATTCCTAGGAGGTTTATATGTTCCAGAAAACTGTTTATTGAGATCTTAGAAACATTTTTGTAATAGATAGCATAGTATGCATCTCAATGTTAAAGTAAAGAAAAAACAAATAAAATTAAAAAATTTTCGGGAATTTTTCACTTTTGCGGCTACCTAAACCGTATTAAGAATCATTCCTAGGAAGTTCATATGCTCTAGAATACTGATCATTGAGATCTTAGGAACATTATGCTATTAGATAGCAGAGTATGTATCTCAATGTTGAAGTGAAAAAAAAGCAAATGAAATTAAAAAATTTTCGGGAAATTTTTCACTTTTGCGGCTACCTAAGCCGTATTAAGAATAATTTCTAGGAAGTTTATATGTTCTAGAAAACTGTTTATTGAGATCTTAGAAACATTTTTGTAAGAGATAGCATAGTATGTTTCTCAGTGTTGAAGTGAAAAATAAAACAAATAAAATTAAAAAATTTTTCACTTTTGCGGCTACCTAAGCGCTACGTTAACCGTATTAAGAATCATTCCTAGGAAGCTCGTATGTTCTAGAAAACTGTTTACTGAGATATTAGGAACATTTCTGTAATAGATTGCATAGTATGTATCTTAATGTTGAAGTGAAAAAAGCAAATGAAATTAAAAAATTTTCGGGAAATTTTTCACTTTTGCGGCTACCTACGCCGTATTAAGAATCATTCCTAGGAAGTTTATATGTCCTAGAAAACTGTTTATTGAGATCTAAGGAACATTTCTGTAATAGAAAGCATAGTATGCATCTCAATGTTGAAGTAAAGAAAAAATCAAATAAAAGATCTTAGAAACATTATACTAATAGATAGCATAGTATGTATCTCAATGTTAAAGTAAGAAAAAACAAATGAAATTAAAAAATTTTCGGGAAATTTTTCATTTCTAGGAAGTTCATTTGTTCTAGAAAACTGTTTATTGCGATCTTAAGAACATTTTTGTAAGAGATAGCGTAGTATGTATCTCAATGTTGAAGTAAAGAAAAAACAAATGAAATTAAAAAATTTTCGGGAATTTTTCACTTTTGCGGATACCTAAACCGTATTAAGAATCATTCCTAGGAAGTTCGTATATTCTAGAAAACTGTTTATTGAGATCTTAGAAACATTTTTGTAAGAGATAGCATAGTATGTATCTCAGTGTTGAAGTGAAAAATAAAACAAATGAAATTAAAAAATTTTTCACTTTTGCGGCTACCTAAGCGCTATGTTAACCGTATTAAGAATCATTCCTAGGAAGTTCTTATGTTCGAGAAAACTGTTTATTGAGATCTTAGGAAAATTTCTGTGATAGGTAGCAAAATATACACTTCAATGTTGAAGTAAAGAAAAACCAAATGAAATTAAAAAATTTTCGGGAAATTTTTCACTTTTGCGGGTACATAAGCGCTACCTAAACCGTATTAAGAACCATTCCTAGGAAGTTCGTATGCTGTCGAAAACTGTTTATTGAGATCTAAGGAACATTTCTGTAATAGAAAGCATAGTATGCATCTCAATGTTGAAGTAAAGAAAAGCATATAAAAGATCTTAGAAACATTATACTAATAGATAGCACAGTATGTATCTCAATGTTAAAGTAAAGAAAAAACAAATGAAATTAAAAATTTTTCGGGAAATTTTTAAATTTTGCGGCTATCTAAGCGTTACCTAAACCGTATTAAGAATCATTTTTAGGAAGATCATATGTTCCAAAAAACTGTTTATTGATATCTTGGGAACATTTTTGTGAGAGGTAGCATAGTATGTATCTCAATGTTGAAGTAAAGAAAAAACAAATGATATTAAAAAATTTTGGGAAATTTTTCGATTTTGCGGCTACCTAAGCGCTACCTAAACCATATTAAGAATCATTCCTAGGAAGTTCATATGTTCTAAAAACTATTTATTGAGCTCTTAGGAACATTTTTTTAAGAGATAGCATAGTATGTATCTCAACGTTGAAGTAAAGAAAAAACAAATGAACATAAAACATTTCGGGAAATTTTTACTTTTGCGGCTACCTAAGCGGTACCTAAACCATATTAAGAATCATTCCCAGGAAGTTCATATGTTCTAAAAAACTATTTATTGAGCTCTTGGGAATATTTTTGTAAGAGATAGCATAGTATGTATCTCAATGTTGAAGTAAAGAAAAAACAAATGAACATAAAACATTTCGGGAAATTTTTACTTTTGCGGCTACCTAAGCGGTACCTAAACCATATTAAGAATCATTCCTAGGAAGTTCATATGTTCTAGAAAACTGTTTACTGAGATTTTAGGAAGATTGTGGTAATAGATAGCATAGTATGCATCTCAATGTTCAAGTAAAGAAAAAACAAATGATATTAAAAAATTTTGGGAAAATTTTCGATTTTGCGGCTACCTAAGCGCTACCTAAACCATATTAATAATCATTCCTAGGAAGTTCATATGTCTAGAAAACTGTTTATTGAAATCTTAGGAACATAGGAAAGATAGCATAGTATGTATCTCTGTGTTGAAGTAAAGAAATTACAAATGAAATTAAAAAATTTTTGGGAAAGTTTTCACTTTTGCGGCTACCTAAACCGTATTAATAATCGGAAGTTCATATGTTGTAGAAAACTGTTTATGAAGATCTTAGAAACATTTCTGTAATAGATAGCATAGCATACGTCTTAATAATGAAATAAAGAAAATCGTATGAAATTAAAAAATTTTCGGGTTATTTTTCACTTTTGCGGCAACCTATGCGCTACCCAAACGGTATTAAGAATTATTCCAAGGAAGTTCATATGTTTTAGAAAACTGTTTATTGAGATCTTAGGAACATTTCTGTAATAGATAGCATGGTATGTATCTTAATGTTAAAGTAAAGAAAAAACAAATGAAATTAAAAATTTTTCGGGAATTTTTCACTTTTGCGGCTATTTAAACAGTATTAAGAATCATACCTAGGAAGTTCATATGTCCTAGAAAACTGTTTATTAAGATCTTAGGAACATTTTTGTAATAGAAAGCATAGTATGCATCTCAATGTTGAAGTAAAGAAAACACAAATGATAATAAAACATTTTCGGGAAATTTTTTAATATTGCGGCTACTTAAACCGTATTAGGAATCATTCCAAGGAAGTTCGTATATCCTAGAAAACTTTTTATTGGGATCTTAGGAGCATTTTTGTAATAGATAGCATAGCATACATCTCAATGTTGAAGTAAAGAAAAACCAAATGAAATTAAAAAAGTTTCGGGAATTTTTCACTTTTGCGGCTACCTAAACCGTATTAAGAATCATTCCTAGGAGGTTCATATATTCTAGAAAACTGTTTATTGAGATCTAAGGAACATTTCTGTAATAGAAAGCACAGTATGCATCTCTATGTTGAAGTAAAGAAAAACCAAATGAAATTAAAAAAATTTCGGGAATTTTTCAATTTTGCGGCTACCTATACTGTATTAAGAATCATTACTAGGAAGTTCATAAGTTCTAGAGACCTGTTTATTGAGATCTTAGGAATATTTTTTTATAGATAGCATGGTATACATCTTAATGTTGAAGTAAAGAAAAAACAAATGATATTAAAAAATTTTCAGGAAATTTTTCAATTTTGCGGCTACCTAAGCGCTACCTAAACGGTATTAAGAATCATTCCTACGAAGTTTGTATGTATATATCTTGAATTTTTAACGGTTTGCTACCTATGGACCTAAACAGTCGAAAAAAAATTAAAAAAATCGATTTTTTTTGGCGATTTTCATCTTGAAGATGAAGATTCTTTGGTTTTATATGTTTACAAATTTTGTTCTTTATAACAAGATCTACAACTTTGCCTCAGAGAGTAAAACAGAATTTTGAAGGATTTGCAATATATGAGCAGCCTGAGAAAATTATCAGTATTTTGCAAATGTTACACCGAGGCCCCAAATCTTTGGGGGCCCATAAAAAAGAGTCCATTACTTTGGGCAAAACTGGGAGACACGAGTCTTCTTTTTTTAGTCTTTTATCACGTAGTGGTGTCCGTATAGTATGTTTATTTTTGTCTGTTGCACTGTGTATTGCTAACCCTAAATTCCCTTTATTAATGAAATACAAAACAATAACAAAATTCAACCAAACAGTCATCAATGAAATTGCATCCGGCATGAACAATATTTGTGTAAAGTTTACACAAATATTACACTGGCGGTATTCAGTGGCGGTATTCAGTGTTTGGTGCAAATGCTCTTGCGAAAGTGCAAATGCAAAATATCGTAGCTCTTTTTGTGAAATTTAACGGCAACTCTGTGATGTTGTTGGATTTTACAAAAAAGCTACGATATTTTGCATTTGCCTTTTCGCAAGAGCATTTGCACCAAACACTGAATACCGCCACTGTAAACACAAAGTGCGTGGATGCTATCTAGTGCTGCCAAAGTATTGAGTAGTGGGTACCGAGTATTTCCTTTTTTGTTGGTTACTCAATACTCAAAAGTAGCTACTCGGTACTTTCAGAGTTATATTTTTAAGCAAGTTGAGTGGCTTAAATAGTGGATAAAAATACATCACTGTATAAAAAGACAACTAGGTGTATAATTCTTTAATCAAATCAAAACTAAATAATTTTTTTTTGAGAACAATTAAATTATTTCTTAAGTTGTTGTTAACGTTAAATTAAAAGTTAGCTTTACATTAACTTTTTATTTAATAATAAAAGACATACAAAACCAATACTAGTTGAAGATCTATTTGAAATGTTTGAAGAAACTACTTCAATTTGCGTTACAAATTCAAAAAATCCGTTAAAAGTATCGAGTAGTATTGAGTACCCAAATAAAAAGTATTGAATATTATTTAGTAATGAAAAGTATTAGAATTTGCCAGCACTAATGCCATCAAGAACCACTATTATTCTATACATATGAAACTTAACTTTAGTATGGGTCTAGCAAGTAATTTAGAAAGCAAAGCACCACTTTTTGAACTTTTTCTCTGTCTGTCCGCAAATGTCTGAAAGCGCAGTACGCAAAAAGTTCAAAATGGATTTTGATAAAATTTCGTGTGGGTATACTTTAGTGGATTTGGAACAATTTTTACCGCCAGAAAATTGCATTCCTCAAATGAAAAATAGAGAAGAAGCGAAGTAACGCAGATTTGCTGAGTTGAATGATAATGGACACATCTATCCAGCAATGAATATTCGTTGACAACGATCAATCGTAGAAGAGATGAAATGTTTACGTGGCGTATGAGGCAGATAGAGGGATGAATAGTATACAACGCGATCGTAGACTTGTAACTCCTGGTAATCATATATCTAACTAAGTCGAAAAGGGGTCTGTGATAGTAAGAGCCTCATTTGTATGTATATACTATATTTTATTTGTTATGAATTTTAAAGTTAGAAAAGATCAAACAAATCTTCAACTATTTATAGCAACCTTTTTTAAGCTGAAGTTGATCTTCCTCAATAATTTAAAATATTTTAAAATTAATTGTGTTGAATCACTTGTTTAGAAGATGCATACATATATGTATGTATGTATATTAATAATTGCTTTTTAAATTGGCTCCACTGTTCAGAACACAACAAAAATAAGTATTTTGTACGTAATTTGGAATTCATTAACATATTACATTTGGATATATGTATGATTGTCGTCATGTTAAAATACACGTCACATTATACAAAATAAAATAACGACGTACTTTGAAATAAATTATTTTATTTTAAAATCTCAGTTTTGTATAATATTTGCCATTTTGGTTTTCTCATTCTTTTTATTTTATTCTTATTTTGTGAGAAATAAGGTAAGATTTATTTATGCAAAGATGATTGGATATTGAAAAGTAAAAGATTAAATTATTTTTTTTTTTGCTGTATGGTGGTCACTATCAGAACAAATCGAGTGTGTGGAGATTAAATAATGTGGATTAACGGTTAGGTATAAAAGCTTTTGTAGAGAGCGTATAACACGCAGTTAATACTTTTTACTTTTCGAAACAACACGCGCCAAGCCAGAAATAAGTTTACTTTGAATTTAGTGTATTTATGAATATGCTTTAATTGCTTATAATTCAAAAAGTAGTACTAAAGCAATTAGTAATAATATGTTGCCATTATCGTTTCTATTGGGTTCAATTTTATTTTCCTTTATTCTGGGTCTGTATATTCGCATGTTGTATAACTACGGACGAAAAGTACGCATGGTAGAAAGTTTTGGATTTAAAAATAAAGATATTGTAAAAGATTACAAGCAGGCGCCTGGTCCGTTTCCGTGGCCTATAGTTGGAAATTTATCATTGTTAAACCGGTATAAAGTTCCGTTTGAAGGATTTTCTGAACTGTCAAAACAGCTTGGTGATATTTTTACATTGAATCTTGGATCGACACGCTGTTTGGTGGTCAATAACTTGGAGCTGATACGAGAAGTCCTCAACCAAAATGGAAAATTCTTTGGAGGTCGCCCGGATTTTTTGCGATATCATAAATTATTTGGAGGAGATCGTAATAACTGTAAGTATGACGATTAATGTTATTTTTTTTATTAAATGTGTATAAATACTCGTATATACTGACATTTTATTATACTTCGGTTGTATAGCTTTGGCGTTGTGTGATTGGTCATCGCTACAACAAAAACGTCGCAATCTTGCTCGTCGACATTGTTCGCCTAGAATATCATCATCATACTTTTCGAAAATGTCAAACGTGGGTTCATTTGAAGTTGGTGAACTAATAGAGAAAATAAAAGAAAGAGTACTTCCAGGTGAGGAGTTTGAAATTAAACCCCTGATTCAACAAACCTGCGCCAATATGTTTACGCAGTACATGTGCTCAATGCGTTTTGATTATGATGATACAGAGTTTGAAATTATGGTTAACTACTTTGATGAAATATTTTGGGAGATTAACCAAGGCTATGCGCTGGACTTTTTGCCTTGGCTGTCACCTTTTTACAGAAAGCACACAAAAACTATAGTCGGATGGTCTTCTAAAATAAGAAAGTTTATATTAAAACGTATTATTAGTGAGCGAGAGCAAAATGTAGACCTAGATGAACCTGAGAGAGACTTTACAGATGCTCTTCTTAAGAGCTTGATTGGAGACAAAAATATTTCGCGAGACACTATAATTTATATGCTCGAGGATTTTATTGGTGGACATTCGGCTGTAGGAAATCTAGTTATGATGTCATTGGCCTACATTGCCAAAAACCCCTCCATTGGAAAACAAATACAATCTGAAGTTGATGATATATCCAAGAAAGGTCAGAGAAAAATCAACCTTTATGATATGGACAGTATGCCGTATACAATGGCAACAATTTTTGAAGTCCTACGTTATGCTTCATCTCCTATTGTACCACATGTAGCTACTGAAGACACTGTCATTGCAGGTTACGGAGTAACTGAAGGAACAATTGTGTTTATCAATAACTACAAATTGAACACAAGTTCTAACTACTGGAAAAATCCCGAGCTATTCAACCCCCGGCGATTTCTAGAATCTGAAGATCACAAAGATCTAGAAAACAATCTTAGCACACGAACATCTGCTAAAACTTCTGCGAACATTGTCATCGAGCCGAAGCGACGAAACTCTGAAGGTTCTGACTCTGGTATAGAGTATGATAAGGATTTGTTAGCTATTATCTCATCAGTATCGGAGAGTTCAGCTCTTAACTCATTATCAAATTGCCAAAATATAACTAAGCCAAAGCATTGGAGGCGTGAGAATGTGAAACTTAAAAAAAATTTACCTCACTTTTTACCTTTTAGCATAGGCAAGCGCACCTGCATTGGGCAAAATCTTGTACGAGGATTTGGCTTTATTTTACTAGCAAATATTCTTCAGCAATATGATGTAAGTTCTAAAGATTTTTCCACCATAAAGATAGTGCCAGCATGTGTCGCCTTGCCTGCAAAAACATTTCCCTTAGTTTTCAATCCGCGCGTTACAAAACAAAACAAACAAGATCGAAATTAATAATTTAGAAAGTGTTGGGTGTGTAGAACAGGGTTTTATTTGATTTGGTCTCTGATTCTGGTCTAGATATTACTTCATTTTCATTATATGTATTTATTTATTGATTTTTATAGTCACAAAGGCTGTCACTCATTTGAATTATTTATTTAAAACATTGAAAATCACTGAATTTTACATTAGAAATTACGGCTAGCTTATAAATCAATCAAATAAATTATAAGATTAGTTGAATCGTAATCGGTCACTTTTCAAGTATAAGACTGAAAATATATTACATATTCGGCGTTGTCACAGAAACCAATGTAGTCGGAACTGGATTTAAAAAGACGACAAAAAATACTTTTCTACGATGAATTTCAATTTTATCGGTTTTATGTTCAAAACAGACTGTAATTTTAGATTGACCATAAAACCAATAACATTGAAATTCATTATAGAAAAGTATTTTTTGTCATCTTTTCAAATCCAATTCCGACTACATTGGTTTCTGTGACAATGCTGATTGCTCATTTACTCAACAACACCATAACGTACAATGTTTCAAATTTACTCACACATCAATGGAAAAATAAATGCATATCGCTCTTTTATTTCAATGTAGTCATATCTCAAAAAAGTGATTTTCGAGTTAAGGAATGCAGAATTATCCATGATATCGTTTTTCATCTTGTGTGAAAAATTTATACAAATATCTTGTTTATTTATCCCTTGAAAGGACAATGCTTTATTTTTCCATGTGTGAGTACGTAACAAAATTAAAACTCGTTTTCTGAAATACGAAATCTTTTGAGATATAACTACTTTGTAATAAATATCATGAATGATACGAAAAAAGATTTGATATTACAAATATTTTTTCCGAAAAACCAAAGAAGATAAATGATATGAAAAAAGATTTCATATACAAAATTTGTTTTCTTTTGGGTAATACTGATTATATTTTTTGAGTTTGATTTCTTAATTGGAAAAAAATTAATTATTTTTTGTATATTTTAAAAATATTTTTCACAATTTAAAAAAAGATAGGTGATTGAAGCTTTTTTCATCTCAAAAAGGGAAATATTTGTGCAGAAACCTCATTAGGATGTGGTTGGTTGGTTGATCGTGCTATTTACATCTTTTTGCATTTCTCAAAAATAATTTGTTGATGTGATTCACAATAGTAGATAAAGGCAAGTTAACAAAAAATGTTTAAGTATCAGTTTAAAGCTAAGTTTTGACTAACTGAAAGTTAGTAAACTTACAAATAAAACTAGCATAACTGAACTTTGTGTTAATGTTTCTTATGTCCATATGTATGTTTATAAGAAATAACTTCCTTATAAGAAAAACCACATATAAGAAACAATTTTTAAAGTTTCTTATATCCTATATGTACTGCACATAAGATATGTATTTGTAGGAATTCTTCATACAATATGGACGATAAGACGAATAAACGCGACGAGTCAATGAGCGATCTGCACTTATGTGTATACATACATATACAATTAACTATATACATATGTAATTTATTTATAAACCAGTTGTGTATAAAAATAAATACAGAAAATAAAAGTGCAACAATTGTGTTTATGTACTAAAAGTAAATATATCTTATAAGGGAAGCTGCAAATATGCATGAAATTGCATATAAAATGGTAGAGATAAAATGTTTAACCGTTTTAGAATATTTACAAAATTGCCATTGATTTTGCCATTGCATTTTGTCATTGCATATTTTTGCACAAAGCATCATTTATAGCATTTTTGCATATTTCAGCTTGAAGAGCAGCATTTTTCGAATTTATAGAGCATAATCAATTCTTTTAGATCATATGTATAATCATATTCTGTTGAATATTTTTACAGTTCTTACTGAGAGTGCTGTTTGGCTGAAATAGTTAACACGTTAAATAGGCAAATGATGACTGTGATACCCTCATGCATTTCTCATATGTGCATTAGCATGCCATTGTGCTTGTTGTAGTTTTCAGGTTGTGCAACAGAAATTTTTTTTCGCTGTCTCTTTTGCTCTCCTTTAAAAATTGTATTTGATGTCCGACATCAAATATGCTCGGGCATCGATGTCAGACCATGGATGAAACATGGACATGAGTGGTCTACATTAGACATATGCGACATTATAGTTATAACAATTTGATGGCTAATGGAAACGTATAGTAAGTGGCGAAGGCATAGCACTACCGGCAGCAATTAATTCTGGTAGTATGGTACCGACCTTCGTCGGTATTGCAAAAATCGCCCACAAAGTAAAATAATTAATGATATGGCTATACAGACGCAACACAGTGGTTCCAATTAGAAAAAATGAGTAATAAATCTGTATCTTTGAAACTTGCAATCCCATTACAAAATAATGTATGTAAGAATCATAGAAGAGGACCTAAGCTTTCAGGATATTTAAATTTTAAGCACACTGATAAAATATACGGTGGGATCTAGGGTATCAAAGTTTACTACCTCGGGCATGTAAAACTTTGTTGACTTCATAGCTTTTACAAATATTATTTGATTTAAACACCTTTATGCTTTTGTAAAGTTTATTAATAGATAAAGAAAATACATTTTATTTCAAAAAAATTTCTTTAATATTTTCAAAGATATTTGGCTTCCAATTTTTAAATTTTGATTTTTGGTCTTGACTTTGCTCGCAATTTTGTAAATATCTCCGGTAATACCGGTAATTAAAAAAACAAGTAAGAGAGATATATTCGGCTGTGCCGAATCTTATATCCCCTTTACCATAGTATGGAGAGACGAAAGAAGTCACAATCACTAAAATCCACGCTCACGAAATACAAAAAAATTAAAAAAAAGAATTTAAATGGAAAAAATTATGTTAAAAAAAATGCCGCTCACTCTCATGGACGCACCCTCACGTGATGGCAACAAAAAATTAATCACGATCACGCATTATTGGTTCTAATCTCTATTTCATAGTATAGGCTGACTTCATAAACACAGCTTGCAAAGCAACACTGGAAGCATGAGTTTACAAGGCATTCTCGTGTTGCTTTGCAAACTGCGTTTATGAAGTCAGCCTTAAATTATGAATTTCGTAACAAATTTGTTACAATTTCTTGCCTAGAGTGCATTATAAAAATATTAACATCCCCTTATTAGCATTTATATAATTTTTCACATATCCAAGAAGTCTTGCAACGTCTTTATCAAAAAGCTAGCGGTCTTCGACTAAACAAAGAAATGATTTGAAACGTAAAAAAGATTTTAATAATGAAATTCTCCCAAAATTGATAAAAAAAATATCGCCAACTTTTACATAAATCTGTTAGTCTAATGATTAAAATGTTCCAATATTATCTTTATATTGAAAATAATTTAAAGCTATCAAAAATTCTTTAAAAAAACGAACTTTTTCAAATAAAAAGTAATAAAAACAACTAAAATGTATCAAAAACAGCGCTACCATATTTTTTTAAAAAAACTTTCCATTCCAGAAAAAAATTTTAATAAAAAAACTTTTTCTTTAACTAAGTCAAAATAATAAACAAAACCAGAAAATTAGATTTCATTTTTATTAAAAATATTTTATAAAAAATACATGTTTTTCCTAACTAAAAGAAAACATAACATAACATAAAAAACATTACATACTTTGGTATATTTATTTAAATAAAAGTATATTTAGAGTTTTTTTATCAGCACCGCGTTTGGTCTGTACTTTTTCTTTATTAAAACACTACTGTTCTTTATGAATACTTGACTTAACTAATATATATATAAAAGATTATACACTATAAAAGAGCAACAATTTATCGGTTTTCTTTTAAACATATTGAATTCAATTTTACTTTCTCATATATCCGAATATTTCTTAAGTGTATTGACACAAACTATGAGTAATGCATTTTACAAGTGTATTGCATTTGGTTTGTAATAATTGTTTAGCTAGACCCTTCTTAGATTTCATATTAATATTTATATGCAATAAAGAAAAAGAAGTATCATATTTTTTTAGTGCCCTAAATATTTGGAATTTTTCTTGTGACACATGAATTCATAACACCTCCCTTTTTCGAAAGAATGATCTTGCAATTATTCAGATAATGTCAAGATCATTCTTGTGTATTCTGACAATATGTTTTTTCTCTTAATATTCTCTTCTTTAATTCTCTTAAATAAATGCTGCTAATTTTACTTAACTACTTCCTCTTTTTTTTAATTTTTTTTTTTTAATTTTTGTTTAATGTAAAATTATTTTAGAACTTAAACAATATGCATATGTTTTAGGTTTTAGATAATAACGTTTTGGGGGATCCACCTTATTTACTTATTTAACTAATTTTAATCGTTATGAAATATTTTTATGAATAGTGGAAGTTTTATCGTTTTTTAATTTTACTACTACATTCTTATCCTCTATTGCTACAACCTGATAAGGACCTGTATAAAATTGGTTTAGTTTATGTCCGGTTGTATTCTCTATCAGTACCATATCATTTATATTGATATTTTGTGGGTGTGACATTTTGTCATACCTTTCTTTCTTTCTGAGTTTTTTGTTTTCAATTAACGATTTGGCTCGTCGGTGTGCCAATTGTAGCCTATATTTTACTTCTTTATCATAGGCTTCAATATTATATATTGGGTCCATTCCCCCTTTCAGAATAAAGTTGAGCGGTGTGGGAGGTTTGCCAAACACCAGCTCAAATGGGCTATACCCATGTACTGAGGATGGAGTTGTGTTATAACAAAATTCAAAGTAAACCAACCATACGTCCCAGTCTGTTTTTTCTGGTGATAAATAAGTTCTCAGGTACTCGTTGAATGTTCTATGGGACCGTTCAACGGCGCCTAAGGTTTCATGGTGGTACGCTGTAGAATGCAATTGTTTTATTTTAAGTAGTTTACATAGTTCATCAAGAACTTAATTTTTGTATTCGGTACCCATGTCTGTGAGTATTGTTTTCATAGGTCCAAATTTCAAAACGCAATTCATGAATATTGCCTTTGCTACGGATTTTGCTGATTTATCTGTTATGGGAACAGTTATTAGATATTTAGAAAGGTCGCATAACATTGTTATTGCATATTCATTTCCCGTATTTGATCTGATAAATGGCCCTATTGTATCTATAACAACGATGTCAAAAGGATTGGCTGGGGTTGGTGTGACTGCTAAATTCTCTTTATGTTTTGGACGTACTTTGTTTAATTGGCATTGCACGCAATTTTTAACGTACTTGGTAACTTTTTTAGTCAGGTGTTGTGTTTTTCTTCCGACGGGGTTTGATGCAATTTGGAATGAATTTCCGTCATCCCACGTCAAATTTGGTTGATAAACAGACCGGTTTCGGCTATGTGCCATCTTCAGTGTTCTCTCAGTAACTAATCGTTTTTTTTGTGTTGTCCCTTGTCTTTTGTGTATTTTCCTTGTGTACCTAACTTCTTTTCCTCTCTTTCTCTCTTGTTCGTGTCTGCATCTCTCTCGTTCGTATATATTCGTGTGTGGTTCTCTCTCGTTCGTATATATTCCTGTGTGCTCTATATCTACCTGCTTCTTGTTCGTTTAATTTTTCTCTTGTTAGTCTCTTGTGTTTACCGTTACAGTTTATTATTAGAGTGATCATTTGCTAGGTGTTTTATCTTTGTGTAGGTAGTAGTCTGTGATTGTACGTTTTTGGGTTTCCTTTTGGTTTTGTTCGTTTGTTGTGTTGTCTGGTTTTCTTGGGTTATTGTTTTCTTTTGTGTAAAAATGTTTTAGTGGTTCAAATATTATGTCCGACGCAGTGTTTATTTGTTCGTTTATAATTCTTCCGTCAAACGTTTTTTGTTTGTATATTTCCATGTTTTCTAATACGTTCAGTCGCCGTCCTTTGTGCTGCAAATGCAGTAATTCAACTGTTTGCCTGATGTGTCTTGGTGTACATTTGTTGTTGAATATGTGGTTCGCGAAATTTGATTCTGGCGTTGCTCCTGGTTGTTTCAGTTTCTTGTTGTAGTCTCTTATGTGCTCCCGAAATCTTGTTTTTATTTTCCGTCCTGTTTGTCCGATGTAGCTATGTTTGCATGAGCAAGTCAATTTGTAAACTCCTTGCTTATCTAGGGGGTCCGTTTCGTTTGTGCTCTTTCGTAGTATTCTACCCAAATTGTTTTTTGTTCGGAATGCTGTGTTAATATTGTGTTTTCTAAAAAATTTTGCTAGTTTGTATGTTGATTTGCCCATATACGTTAAAGTAGCCCAAGTTCCATTTTCTTGCTCCTGTTCTCTGTTCCGTTCTTTATTTGTTTTGATATCCTTTCGGATTTTGTCTACTAGTCCTTTTTTGTATCCATAGTTTTCTGCTATGTCATATATTGTTTTTATCTCTTTCTTATAGGCCTCACGTGTTAGTGGTATTCGTTCCAGTCTTGTTACTAATTGTCTAATTGCCGCGTTCTTGTGTTGTTGAGGATGGTTCGATGAATTATGTATTATTGTGTCTGTGGCCGTTGGTTTTCTGTATATTTCGTATTCAACTCTATTTAAACTCTTATTTGCTTTAATTGTTAGGTCTAGGTAATTTATTTTGTCGTCTTCTTCTACTTCCATTGTAAATTTAATACTTTTATGTTGCTTATTCAGGAGCTCCAGAACTTGTTCTTCTCTATTTCCTTCCAGTATACATATAATATCGTCGACCTATCTTGCATAGAATGTTACCCCGAAATTGGTTTTTAGATCATCTACGTATTTCTCTTCTAGATTTTGCATAAACACCTCCATGAGGATTGCTGATGTTGGATTTCCCATTCCTACTCCGTTAGTTTGTCTGTATATGCTATTGTTAAATTTAAAGTAATTCTGTTCTAGTGTGGCTTTCAGTGTGTTTACGAGTTGATTGGAAAATTCTACGTTTTCTGTTTTGTTGAGTAGTGTTTTATGTACGATGTTTATTGTCTCTGTTGTTGGAATTGATGGATATAAATCTTTTACGTCAAATGAGACTAGTTTACTATTTTTCGTTATTTCTACATTATCTAGCTTTGTAACTAATTCCGTGGTGTTGGCTATTGTGTGTTTGTTTTTTAGGCTCAAGGTATCTTTCAGTATTGTTTTTAGATATTTCGATAATTTGTAACTTGGAGCAGATTTGTAGTTAATTATGGGTCTCATAGGTGTGTTCATTTTATGTATTTTCGGTAGTGCGATCATAGATGGGGCTGATGGGTTCATGAGTGTTAACGTGTGTGCTATGTTTGGTTTTATTACTTTGGTTGCCTTTTTTATTAGTTCTTTCACTTTGGCTTGGTACTCATTCGTAGGATCCTTTCTAATTTTCCTGCATTTAATATCCTCTATTAGCTGTTCCGTTTTTGTGATGTAATCCTCTTTTTTTATTAATACCGTTGTGTTTCCTTTATCTGCTTTTGTTGTTATGATATTGTTAGACCTTAGTTTCTGTTTTAAGTTTTTAACTGTTTCATGTTCCTTGTTTTGATTCCTTTTAGATTTAACTTCCTTCTCTATTATCCGTTTGCAGATGTATCTGGCTTCCTCCTGTATATGTATACTGGAAGGAAATAGAGAAGAACAAGTTCTGGAGCTCCTGAATAAGCAACATAAAAGTATTAAATTCACAATGGAAGTAGAAGAAGACGACAAAATAAATTACCTAGACCTAACAATTAAAGCAAATAAGAGTTTAAATAGAGTTGAATACGAAATATACAGAAAACCAACGGCCACAGACACAATAATACATAATTCATCGAACCATCCTCAACAACACAAGAACGCGGCAATTAGACAATTAGTAACAAGACTGGAACAAATACCACTAACACGTGAGGCCTATAAGAAAGAGATAAAAACAATATATGACATAGCAGAAAACTATGGATACAAAAAAGAACTAGTAGACAAAATCCGAAAGGATATCAAAACAAATAAAGAACGGAACAGAGAACAGGAGCAAGAAAATGGAACTTGGGCTACTTTAACGTATATGGGCAAATCAACATACAAACTAGCAAAATTTTTTAGAAAACACAATATTAACACAGCATTCCGAACAAAAAACAATTTGGGTAGAATACTACGAAAGAGCACAAACGAAACGGACCCCCTAGATAAGCAAGGAGTTTACAAATTGACTTGCTCATGCAAACATAGCTACATCGGACAAACAGGACGGAAAATAAAAACAAGATTTCGGGAGCACATAAGAGACTACAACAAGAAACTGAAACAACCAGGAGCAACGCCAGAATCAAATTTCGCGAACCACATATTCAACAACAAATGTACACCAAGACACATCAGGCAAACAGTTGAATTACTGCATTTGCAGCACAAAGGACGGCGACTGAACGTATTAGAAAACATGGAAATATACAAACAAAAAACGTTTGACGGAAGAATTATAAACGAACAAATAAACACTGCGTCGGACATAATATTTGAACCACTAAAACATTTTTACACAAAAGAAAACAATAACCCAAGAAAACCAGACAACACAACAAACGAACAAAACCAAAAGGAAACCCAAAAACGTACAATCACAGACTACTACCTACACAAAGATAAAACACCTAGCAAATGATCACTCAAACAATAAACTGTAACGGTAAACACAAGAGACTAACAAGAGAAAAATTAAACGAACAAGAAGCAGGTAGATATAGAGCACACAGGAATATATACGAACGAGAGAGAACCACACACGAATATATACGAACGAGAGAGATGCAGACACGAACAAGAGAGAAAGAGAAGAAAAGAAGTTAGGTACACAAGGAAAATACACAAAAGACAAGGGACAACACAAAAAAAACGATTAGTTACTGAGAGAACACTGAAGATGGCACATAGCCGAAACCGGTCTGTTTATCAACCAAATTTGACGTGGGATGACGGAAATTCATTCCAAATTGCATCAAACCCCGTCGGAAGAAAAACACAACACTTAACAAATGCCTGTCAGGCTTACAATTTAGACACTATTGGACTTGTAAACGCTTTCAAACTACGTCAACTGAAGATACTTACAATAAAAGCAAACATTTGGTTCAACAAACAATGTCTCGCATTGAATGTCACACCAAAATACGCTAGAATACAACTGAAGACCGACACAGTAGCAAGTAGGAAGACTGCAAAAAGGGCCGAAAAGAATTTCGTAAAATTCGAAATCCAGAGCTTGTATGCCAAAAAAGAAATGACGAACTCTGAAATCCTAGACATTCATTTACAATTGGCTGAACGAATCCCAACCGACATACTGATGGACATATTTGACCAAATAAATACAACAAACGCACTAACAATAGAACAGAAATACAAGAAGTTGAACAAAAAACTCGGTGAACTAACACGATCAACAAACAAACAAACATACAAAAAGCACAACTTCCACACTAAATTCATAAACCTGACTGAAGTTGCTATCAATAATGAGGAGGGTCGATTACTGGAGAAGGGTTTAAAACACAATATCCGGGAAAATAACAAAAAGAAGGAAATAGAGCAAACCATTGTGGACACAGAAGTTGCAATATCGATGCTACCAAACGAAGAGCAGGAGGAAGCCAGATACATCTGCAAACGGATAATAGAGAAGGAAGTTAAATCTAAAAGGAATCAAAACAAGGAACATGAAACAGTTAAAAACTTAAAACAGAAACTAAGGTCTAACAATATCATAACAACAAAAGCAGATAAAGGAAACACAACGGTATTAATAAATGCAGGAAAATTAGAAAGGATCCTACGGATGAGTACCAAGCCAAAGTGAAAGAACTAATAAAAAAGGCAACCAAAGTAATAAAACCAAACATAACACACACGTTAACACTCATGAACCCATCAGCCCCATCTATGATCGCACTACCGAAAATACATAAAATGAACACACCTATGAGACCCATAATTAACTACAAATCTGCTCCAAGTTACAAATTATCGAAATATCTAAAAACAATACTGAAAGATACCTTGAGCCTAAAAAACAAACACACAATAGCCAACACCACGGAATTAGTTACAAAGCTAGATAATGTAGAAATAACGAAAAATAGTAAACTAGTCTCATTTGACGTAAAAGATTTATATCCATCAATTCCAACAACAGAGACAATAATCATCGTACATAAAACACTACTCAACAAAACAGAAAACGTAGAATTTTCCAATCAACTCGTAAACACACTGAAAGCCACACTAGAACAGAATTACTTTAAATTTAACAATAGCATACTAACGGACTAGGAATGGGAAATCCAACATCAGCAATCCTCATGGAGGTGTTTATGCAAAATCTAGAAGAGAAATACGTAGATGATCTAAAAACCAATTTCGGGGTAACATTCTATGCAAGATATGTCGACGATATTATATGTATACTGGAAGGAAATAGAGAAGAACAAGTTCTGGAGCTCCTGAATAAGCAACATAAAAGTATTAAATTCACAATGGAAGTAGAAGAAGACGACAAAATAAATTACCTAGACCTAACAATTAAAGCAAATAAGAGTTTAAATAGAGTTGAATACGAAATATACAGAAAACCAACGGCCACAGACACAATAATACATAATTCATCGAACCATCCTCAACAACACAAGAACGCGGCAATTAGACAATTAGTAACAAGACTTGAACGAATACCACTAACACGTGAGGCCTATAAGAAAGAGATAAAAACAATATATGACATAGCAGAAAACAATGGATACAAAAAAGAACTAGTAGACAAAATCCGAAAGGATATCAAAACAAATAAAGAACGGAACAGAGAACAGGAGCAAGAAAATGGAACTTGGGCTACTTTAACGTATATGGGCAAATCAACATACAAACTAGCAAAATTTTTTAGAAAACACAATATTAACACAGCATTCCGAACAAAAAACAATTTGGGTAGAATACTACGAAATAGCACAAACGAAACGGACCCCCTAGATAAGCAAGGAGTTTACAAATTGACTTGCTCATGCAAACATAGCTACATCGGACAAACAGGACGGAAAATAAAAACAAGATTTCGGGAGCACATAAGAGACTACAACAAGAAACTGAAACAACCAGGAGCAACGCCAGAATCAAATTTCGCGAACCACATATTCAACAACAAATGTACACCAAGACACATCAGGCAAACAGTTGAATTACTGCATTTACAGCACAAAGGACGGCGACTGAACGTATTAGAAAACATGGAAATATACAAACAAAAAACGTTTGACGGAAGAATTATAAACGAACAAAGAAACACTGCGTCGGGCATAATATTTGAACCACTAAAACATTTTTACACAAAAGAAAACAATAACCCAAGAAAACCAGACAACACAACAAACGAACAAAACCAAAAAGAAACCCAAAAACGTACAATCACAGACTACTACCTACACAAAGATAAAACACCTAGCAAATGATCACTCAAATAATAAACTGTAACGGTAAACACAAGAGACTAACAAGAGAAAAATTAAACGAACAAGAAGCAGGTAGATATAGAGCACACAGGAATATATACGAACGAGAGAGAACCACACACGAATATATACGAACGAGAGAGATGCAGACACGAACAAGTGAGAAAGGGAGGAAAAGAAGTTAGGTACACAAGGAAAATACACAAAAGACAAGGGCAACACAAAAAAAAACGATTAGTTACTGAGAGAACACTGAAGATGGCACATAGCCGAAACCGGTCTGTTTATCAACCAAATTTGACGTGGGATGACGGAAATTCATTCCAAATTTTTTAGTCAGATTTTTCCAATAATAATTTTTTCTGAGTTTATTTAATAATCTTGTGATCCCTGGGTGGCCACCAAGCAGTGGATAATCATAATTTTTCTTAATTATTTCAAGTTTTTCTTTTTCATCTGTGATTACCGTTATTTTTGGTGTTAGCGCAATTTCTAAATTGTTTAATTTATTGTTCGCAATTTCTTTAAATTTATTTACTCGAGTGCTTTCAAATATTATGTCATTAAATGATAGTTGCAACTTTTGAAGCCCTTTATTGTTAGCCATTTTTTCGAGCTTTGGTAAGAATCGATCTAATTCAATCTTTCCATTAACAATAAAGTCATCAACAACAATTTTCATCAAAATATGTTTCCCTTTTATTAGTGAACACCTAAGTGTATCTACTACTTGGGTAAACTTTAAGCGAACTAATTTTCTTACTTCATTTGTATTAATTATTTCGTATGCGCGTGGTTTATTTACATTCTGATTAGTATCAGAATTAATATTGGTGTCATAAACTTGTTTGTTCTTGTTTTGTAGTCGGGTAGTGACTTGTAGTACATTAATGTGTTTACCCATTGTCTTTAAGTCACTAAAATTCAAACGTGATAAAGCATCAGCTCCGCAATTTTGTTTGCCCTGTATGTATTCTATTGCGAAATCATATTGTAGCGTATTTATATTTATAGTGTCTAAGTCAAATTATTAACTATTCTATTTATTAGGTAATTTATTTAAATGGTCTCAGTTGATATTTTATTTGAAGAGTAAGCTTTCAAGATAAGCTTTCTCTGAGACAGTGCAAAACGTTTATTGGTAGATTCTAAGTATTGTTAATAAAGACAATTGAATTTGAACAGCAAAACGAAAAGGTTGTGTCTTCAATTTTATCGCTAACATATAGAAAAGAGTAATGGCACGAGCGGACATTACATGGCGACCGTGACATGTAAACTCAAACAATTTTTTTATTTTTTAATTTTATTAAAATGTGAAATTTATTTGCAAACTTAAACAAAATATAATTTAAAAATTTTGTAAAATAAACTGCTAAAAATTAAACATTTATTTTGAAAAAAAAAACTTTAAGAAAAAACTTTCAAACAAAAAGAACGTAACAACAACAAATACTCTTAATTGCAAAATTACAACAAGTAGAGGAAACATTGGTATTTCCAAAAACGGAACCCTTTAAAAGAAATTAACAAAAAAAAAACAAAAAAACATATATACAGAAAAATTTATTGAAAATTATAAATTACAAACTTTTTCATATAATTTAAAGCAAAAACAGTTTAAATAAATTTAATTGTTTGGTGTTTGAAGCTGCAGCAACTACAAAGACTACAATAAATTGTAACAGAAAAAGTGCGGGTGAAGCAAAATGTAACCAAAGCATTTTGTAAGAAAAAATTTTTAACAAAACTATCATATAAACTTTCTCAAATTAAAATTTTATTTAAAAAAAAATAACAAAAACAACTGTTTAATTTTCTTCTAAAGAAATAACAACAAAAATTAACGGTTGGTTAAGCAGTCAAAAATTTTAAAACAACAATAATAATTGTTAAAATGTTAATTACAAAAAAAAAAAAGAACAGAACAACATAAATTACAAAGAAAAGAAGACTAAATTAAAATCCTTCATTTGACATTCGAGTGGTGTGATTTGTACTTGAACTTTCCAGTTGTATGCTGAAATCAACAACAAAAGTGAATAGTTGAACGGTTCATATTACCGACTGTTCCTACACTGGCATGCACAACAATGCTCTCAACATCACATTAGTAACATTTCACTGGCAACATGCTTCCAACAGGCTACACAAAACAAACAAAAAACCAGCGTAAGACAGCATCAACATGTAACTATTAATTGTAGTTATTGTTAAGAACATGTATTTTAACTTTCATTATGTTGCTAATGTAATTTATAAAAACAAAAATGTATATATCTTAAAACATATGTATGTAAACTCACTCTAAATTTTATCCAAATATATTTTTGAATTTCGTAATCGTTGCTCAAATAAATAGTTTTCAACCATAACAGAAAAAATATATATACATATATATAAACCATTGACCTATATATGCACACATATATATATATATATTGAACTATATATAAATATATATTTATATGTACATATATATACTTTAATATTTTTTCCTTCCTTTTACAAATATTCTCATATATTGTATGCTTTATTTAAAAATTTATTTTGATTATTTGGAAGTTACACTGAATGAAGTGTTAAATGAAAAAATGTTGTTTTGTTTTTTTTCGGCTAGATACTGAGAAGAACTGCTTGTGATTTTAGTATGAATTTTATTGATTGAAGGTCGTTGTATGGGTTCGAAATATGGTGCAATAGTTTGCTTTAATTTGCGTGTATAAATAATTTTTTCCTGTTCTAATGACAGAAAATACACCTGGAAAACCGATATGGTCAGAAATACTGGAACAATTAGACGCTGACAAAGCGAGTTTCGACAAATCGTATAAATGCTTAAACAAAAGCAACTTGCCTCATAAGCATACACAAATCAAACATTTAAATCTTTTGGCTATTCATTATAATCATATAGTTACAACAGCCAAAAATTTACGATATATATTAACAGAAGAACAAAAAATAGTTACTGAGCAGTTAATAGGGAAAATTAGAACAAAATTTAGTGTCATTTTAGAGAAGTTAGGCGTCAATACCCCACTCCCGACGTCACTAGATGAATCATTTGTTGTAAGTTTCGATATTTTAAGTGACGAAGAATTCGAGGAAGAGAACGGTATGGCAGACCAAGTCCAATTTATTACTTTGGCAAGCAAATTGCTGCCGGAATTTGATGGCACCATTAACAATCTGCAACGTTTCATCGATGCACTTACTCTCTTAGATACTTTAAAAGGTGCTCACGAATTATTAGCCGTCCAGTTAATTAAAACCAAACTGGTCGGACCTTCTAGAAATTTTATCACAACGGAAAATACTATACAGCAAATAATTGCAAGATTGAAAGCGGTTGTAAAAGGGGAAAGTGTAGAAATACTTTCAACTAAAATTCTAAATAGTAAACAACTAAATAGAAGTGCCAGCGATTACACACAAGAAATTGAAACCCTCTGTAAGGCGTTAAATAATGCATATATGACAGATGGAGTGAGTCCAGAGTTAGCAAATAAATATGCTACTCAAATCGCAGTACAGGCGCTCTAAAAATGCAAACAATGACAAGGCCAAGTTGGTAATGGAAGCCGGCCAGTTCACTACAATTAATGACGCTGTAGCTAAATTCAATAGTGTGTCCACAGACACCCAACCCGTCAATCAGGTTTTCCACTTTCGTGGAAATAATAGAAATAACACTGCTAGACGTGGAAGAAACTTCCAGAACAATCAAAATAGAGGAAGACGCAATTACTATCAAAGTAGCCAAAACAGAAATAATAATTATAGAAATAGCAGTAATGTTAATTATCATCGAAACCCTCCTCGACAACAGCAAAATATAACGGACCAACGAAATATTCGGCAAATAGAAACTATTCAGGGAAACGTGCAGAGTCCCCTGGGGCAAGGGGAAACACAAAACTAAATAGAAGGTGTCACAATTGTTCACAAATATTTAGTTTAAATTTAAATTTAGCAAATTATGTAACGTTAGCGTTAGACTTTGCCGATGAGCACAAAATTTTTTTAGTCGATACAGGCGCGGACACGTCTCTTATAAAAATGCAATCTATTTCCTGTAGTAATCGAATAAATTTCAATGAAATTGTCAGTTTAAAAGGCATTGGAGAAGGTAGCATTAAAAGCACTGGTGCAATAAGTGGAAATTTATATGTTGGTAACCTTGTACTCAGTCATACTTTTCAAATAGTGGAAATGACTTTCCTATTCCATGTGAAGGGTTGTTGGGTCTCGATTTTGTTACAAAATATAACTTTCTTTTGGACTATAGATCATACAAATTACATATCAGACCAAAATACTCATCCCATGACATCACGTTAGACATTTGTCAAGGTCCCACTGCTGATACAATTGTTATACCTGCAAGATCTGAAGTATTTAGAAAAATTCATGCTAGCAATAATACCGACATTTTCGTGCCGAATCAAGAACTAGCTCCAAATGTTATCGTGCAAAACTGCTTAATTTCCAAAGAAAGCCCTTATATTAAAATTATTAATGCAAATTTAGAAAATATTACGCTCAGCAATATAGTCTTAAAAACAGAACCCATTGATAATTATGAAATTATTAGCCCATGCGATGACGTCGTAAATAGAAAAGGAATAGTCCTAGATAAATTATCAAAAAATTTCCCTTTATTTGTTAAACCACAATTAAGCAGTTTATGCTCCGAATTCAGTGACATTTTCGCATTAGAAAGTGAAAAGATTACCGCAAATAATTTCTATAAGCAAAAACTTAGAGTTTCCGATAACACACCAGTTTATATAAAGAACTATCGAATACCTCATTCCCAAAAACCAGAAATAGACACTCAAGTTAATAAGTTACGTGGAGATGGAATTATTGAACCATCTTGTTCAGAATACAATAGTCCGATCCTCTTGGTTCCTAAGAAAAGCTTGTCCGGAGAAGGTGCGAAAAGATGGCGTTTGGTGGTTGATTATAGGCAAATAAACAAAAAATTGTTAGCAGACAAGTACCCTTTGCCTAGAATAGACGAAATATTGGATCAGTTAGGTAGAGCTAAATATTTTTCTTGTTTAGACTTGATGTCTGGTTTTCACCAAATTGAGTTAGACGAAAATTCACGTGATATAACATCGTTTTCTACCGATCTAGGATCATTTCGATTCACTCGTTTGCCTTATGGGCTCAAAATCGCGCCTAACTCTTTTCAGCGCATGATGTCTTTAGCGTTTGCCGGCCTTAAACCACAACAAGCCTTTCTATATATGGATGATTTAATCATCGTAGGTTGTTCAGAGAAGCATATGTTTAAAAATCTTAGAGATGTTTTCGAAACCTGTCGTAAATATAACTTAAAACTACATCCCGATAAATGTGTATTTTTTAACACTGAGGTAACCTTTCTTGGTCACAAATGTACCAATTTTGGAATTTTACCTGATGATTCTAAATTTAAAATAATTAAAGACTATCCGAAACCAGTGTATGCGGAAGCTGCTAAACGTTTTATAGCGTTCTGTAATTATTACAGACGATTTATTCCAAATTTTGCTAAATATGCTGTGAACATAACAAAACTCACACGCAAAAACGTTGCTTTCGAATGGAACGAAGTATGCGAAAAATCGTTTCAGTATTTAAAAAACATGCTTTTGAAGCCACAAATATTGCAATACCCGGATTTTCGGAAAGAATTTTGCATTACAACTGATGCAAGCAAAATCGCGTGTGGAGCCATTCTTAGCCAAGAGCATAATGGAATGCAGCTACCTATATCGTTTGCTTCACGTGTCTTCACGAAAGGTGAAGCAAATAAATCTGTTATTGAGCAAGAATTAACAGCAATACACTGGGCAGTCAATTATTTTAGGCCGTACATTTATGGAAACAAATTTTTAATTACAAGTGATCATAAACCTTTGACCTACTAATTTTCATTAAAAAACCCTTCTTCGAAACTGATAAGGATGAAGCTCGATTTGGAAGAATACGATTTCGTGGTAGAGTACATTAAAGGCAAAAATAACTGTGGAGCAGATGCGTTATCTAGAATTGATTTTAACTTTATTAAAGAATTAAATACACAGAATATAGCAATGGTGACCACGAGATCGAAAGCTAAGTCTCAGGTAGTTGAGCATACGAACATCTCCAATACAACAAAGAATGTTTCAAAAATATACGAGGCTAATATCAGAGAGGTAAAAAAGATGACAAAGTTAAAATTTGAATTGTTTAAGCACCCACCAATAGCCAAATTTATGAAAGGACATTGTATAGTACAAATCATGAATATTGATGCAAACATTTTTAATGAAGAAATCGTTCTAAAACGATTATTTTCAATGCTGAATATGGAGGCAAAAAATGCGAACATCACTAAATTACAAATGTCTTTAAATGACGATATTTTTAAATATGTAAATATTAATGAATTTAAAATTTCTGCAGAAAAATTTTTAAATAATGTTATAATTGCGTTAACGCCAAAAATTACATATATTCATGATGACGTTGAAAAACAAAATGTACTAGCGTTTTATCATAACGATCCTTTATCAGGTGGTCATTGTGGAGTGACTAGAACACTAAACAAACTTAAAAACTATTGTCATTGGAAAAATATGACAAAGGACGTTATCAAATATGTTAAAGCTTGTTTACCATGTCAAAAGAATAAAGCAGCTTCAAAATTTATAGAGCCTTTGATAACTACCCCAACGCCTTGCAAAACTTTTGATACCGTGGTGATAGATACCATTGGACCATTTATAAAATCTAACAACGGTAATGAGTATGCCGTAACTATTATGTGTGATCTCAGCAAATTTTTGATTATTGCTCCAGTTGCTAATAAAAGTGCCACGACAATAGCCAGAGCCATTTTTGAAAAACTTATTATAATTTATGGACCATGCAAAAAGATACTTACCGATAGGGGTACCGAATACAAAAATAAATTGATGCATAATTTATGCCAACTGCTAGGAATTAGTCATGCAACTTCTACCGCATATCACCATCAAACTTTGGGAACTATAGAAAGGTCTCATCGTACGCTTAATGAATATTTACGTCATTATATGTCTATCGAAAGAACATACTGGGAAGAATGGTTGCCGTATTTTGCATATTGCTATAATACAACCCCCTCTTCGGTGCACAATTATTGCCCGTATGAGCTAGTTTTTGGAAAGTTGCCAACCCCTTTGATTTTCCTTCAAACTGATGAAGTAGAACCGCTATACAACGTAGATGCATACGAAAAAGAAATAAAATTCAGACTACAATCAGCACAAAATAGAGCGAAATCGCTAGTCGAAAAAGCAAAAAAACAGCAAAAAACACAATTCGATAAAAGAGCAAAATTTCAAGATCTAAGCCCAAATGATTATGTCCTTATACAAAATGATTCAGGCCATAAATTACAACCCCTTTATAATGGCCCATTTAAAATAATAGAAATAGATAAAAAAGGAAATTGCTTAATTAAAATAGACGGAAATAAAACGCAAGAAGTGCATAAAAATCGCTTAAAGAAATTTGAATTTAACGCTCAAAATTACGAGTGAGTATTTAAAAATATTTAAGTATAAAATATCTGTCTTTCAAAAAGGGAAGGGATCATGTTCAAAATGAACCTCTCTTATTTAAAATATATTTTAATAAATTTGTATAAACTGTTAGTTTTATTGGAATCTATGTTTAAATAAAATAAGTATATATCGGTACCGAATAATATTAATAATAACTAACCAATAGATAAAAATAGTTTGGAAATAAAAGAGATTGTTATCAATATTTTTCAATTTTAATATTATTAAGTACAACTTGTAATTCATGAACTTTACCTGAATTCAAAATTATAAACGGATAGAAACTTTATTTATAAGCTATATTTGTTCAAATAGATTACCCATAGTATATCATAACATTATATTTTATAACTGTATAATTTTTGTATATTCGAATGATCTTTCAAACTATTTTAAATTTTCTAGATCATTCTTTCGAAAAGGGGAAGGTGTAGCGTATTTATATTTATAGTGTCTAAGTCAAATTATTAACTATTCTATTTATTGGGTAATTTATTTAAATGGTCTCAGTTGATATTTTATTTGAAGAGTAAGCTTTCAAGATAAGCTTTCTCTGAGACAGTGCAAAACGTTTATTGTAGATTCTAAGTATTGTTAATAAAGACAATTGAATTTGAACAGCAAAACGAAAAGGTTGTGTCTTCAATTTTATCGCTAACATATAGAAAAGAGTAATGGCACGAGCGGACATTACAATATTCTTCCAAATCTAATCTTATTCTAGTAAGTTTAGATGAAGGGTTTTTCATGGAAAATAAATATACTAATGGTCTATGGTCGCTTCTTACTAGAAATTTATTTCCATAGATATAGGGACGAAAAAAGTTGATAGCCCAGTGTATTGCTGTAAGCTCTTGTTCAATAACTGATTTGTTAGATTCACCTTTGGTAAAGGCTCTTGAAGCATAAGCAACAGGCAATTGAATACCGTTATATTCTTGCCTAAGGATAGCTCCGCATGCGTCTTTACACGCATCCGTCGTGATGCAGAATTGCTTTTCGAAATTTGGATACTGCAATATCTGTGGCGATAAAAGGGAGTTCTTTAGATACTGGAATGCCTCTTCGCATTCCTTTGACCAAATAAAATTCGTATTTTTCGTAGTTAATCTAGTGAGGTGAATTGAATATTTAGCAAAATTTCTTATGAATCTACGGTAGTAGTTGCAGAAGGCAACAAATCTTCTGGCATCGTCCGCATTTTTGGGTTGTGGATAATTTTTTATGATTTCAAATTTTCCATCATCTGGATAAATGCCTTCGTCGGTGCACTTATGGCCCAAAAATGTTACTTGATGTTTGAAAAATATACATTTGTCAGGGTGTAATTTCAGGTTAAATTTTCTGCAAGTTTCAAAAACGTCTTTAAGATTTTTCAGCATGTGACTTTCCGAGCATCCCAGGACAACAAGATCGTCCATGTACAAGAAGGCTTGAGATGGTTTTAGACCAGCGAACGCAATGGACATCATGCGTTGGAAAAAATTCGGGGCAACTTTTAGTCCGTAAGGAAGTCGTTTAAACCTGTATGACCCAGTATTAGTCGAAAAAGAAGTGATGTCTCTTGAGTTTTCTTCAAGTTCTATTTGATGAAATCCTGACATAAGGTCAAGACAGGAAAAATATTTTGCCCTTCCTAGTTGATCTAGAATGTCGTCAATTCTAGGAAGAGGAAATTTGTCAGCTAATAACTTTTTATTGACTTGCCTGTAGTCAATGACTAGTCTCCATCTTTTTCCAGTGCTATTTGGTAGCGATTTTTTAGGCACACGTAATATCGGACTATTAAATTCGGACACAGAAGGTTCTACTATATCATCCCTTATCAGTTTTTCTACCTGGCTATTTATTTCAGATTTTTGGGCTTCAGGAATTCTGTAATTTTTTATGTAGACTGGTGTGACGTCTTTTAATCTGAGCTTTTGCTTGTAAAAATTGTTGGATGAAATTTTTTCAGATTCTAAACCGAAAACATCTGTATATTGCGAACATAATTTTGTCAGATTGTCATATGCAAATTTTGGGAAGTTGATCTGAAGTTTCTTTAAAATTTCTTCTGTTCTGACTGCTATTTTTATTTTGGTTTTGAGGGGTTGGAACTATATGGTAATTTGTTAGGTTTTCCGTGATGATGTTTGTATCTGAAATGAATGCATATTCGTTTGTAGTGTTAATAATACGAGCGTAAGGCAATTTATTCGAGGTAATGGAATTGGCTATGTATATTCCAGGAGCGACTTCTTGGTTTGGTATGAATATATTACTATGTTTTGTTTCAATGTTTATTCTCCTAATAACTTCACTCCGTGCGGGTATTGATAAAAAGTTTTGTGAAGAAGGTTGATTTTTTAATTTGATTGTTATTTCAGTTGGGAAATCATCTGGTCTGAGTACTAGAAGTTGATTATATTTGCTAAAATCTAGGATGCAATTGAATTTTGTGATGAAATCAAGTCCCAAAATTCCATCGGTGGGCATTAGAAAGTTATCATTAACGATAAGAAAATCATGTTTAATTAAAATGTTCTGATTAATTAAATTGCCTGTAATTTTCCCTATTGTATTAACTGGATTATCGCCTATACCTGTAAGTTTACATTTATATGAAGTGTTGAAATTCTCTTTTGTTTTTATACAACAATTTTTCAGTACAGATACACTCGCACCAGTATCCACTAGGAACATGTTGAAATTTCTACTCAGTGTGTTTTTAATAGAGCAATAGCTTGATAAATTTAAATTGAAGTGATAATTGGTGCTATTATCTAATATTTCGGAGTTAATGCTGTTATCATTATTTAGTTTTCCCCCAGATGGGTGGTCAGGGGGACTTCTTCGTGTCCCTGCTCATGAGCACTAATATGATGAACAGTTCTATTAAAATTATTGCGATTATCGTTATTTCGGTTGTTATAGTTGTTACGGTTATTATTACGACCAATATATCTATTTCGGTTATGGTTGTTATTGCGGTTGTTATAATTGTTATTATGAAATTTATATTAATCGAGATTGCCTCGATATCTTTTTTCAAAGATTTAAAAAACTTTTGTTTGTTGAGGGTTTTTAGCTAGTCTATATACATGCATTTCATTGGTGCTTAAGCCAAATCATCAGTAGAAAATAAAATAGATTCATAACGAATACAATAATTTGTTTGTTGGGATTTTTGAATAAGTTTCAAAGCATACTATGCTTATACTATTGTAATTTTTATAACTCTCATTGAGTTTTTAAAGGTTTTTGTATAAGTAAAGAGGTTTGAAACATTTAAAAATTAGGTTTAAGGTCTACTGATGATTTGGCTTAAGCACCAATGAAATGCATGTATATAGACTAGCTAAAAACCCTCAACAAACAAAAGTTTTTTAAATAATTGTTATTAGTTTATTATAATTTCTATAATTATTATGATTATAGTTCCTATTAAAATTGTGAGGTACTCTGCCTCTGTATCTCGTGAACATAATGGAATTGTTTGATTGAGTATCTATTTCCAGAAATTTGGATGCAACCTCTTCAATGGTGTTGAACGTTCCTGCTTGCATTATCAATTTAGCTCGTTCAGAGCTTGTATTTTGAATGAATGATTTTGCTGCTGCTTTTGTAGCAATTTTATTTGCGGCCACTTCAGTCATGCCATCTGACATATAACAATTTGCTAATTCATTGGAAAGTTGCTCAACCTCCTTAGCGTATTGTGTTTTACTTTTATCGTTTTGTTTAATAGCATTTAGTTTTGTTATTAATGAGTCTGCTGAATCTCCTTTGACTACGTTTTTTAATCTTTCTATTATTGATACAATTGTATCAAGACCTTCTAACTTGTTTCGCACATTACTTGTTATTTTCGTGTGTATTATATTTATAAGAAGAGATTCCGGATTGTCTCCTTTTATTGATATTAGTAAATTAATCACGTCAATGAATTTGCGCAAATTTATAAGTGCCATCGAAATCTGGCAAAATTTTACTGGCAGTTTCCAGAAATTTTATTGGGTCAGTCATGGTTGATTCTGTGGTGATATTTTGGTTTGGTGACAAACTTGGGAGTTATATTTGTTGGTATATATGGGGGGGGGGGGGTGTAAATGATAAATCAAGTTCCTTAGAAACTTTTAAAATTTTGTAGTTCAAATTTGTCTAAGATAGTTTCACACTCATTCAAATGTTCTGTAGTCAACTTGCCTCTAATGTCACTAGCTAAGATAATGGATTTGTTATAATATAGTTGTAGCAATTCTAAATGCTTATTAATGGTAATTATACTTGGTTTTTGACCTTTATTTATGCATTTATAGCTTTTATCAAATAGGTTTTTGTATGATTGTAATTTTTCAATTATTGATGACCATTTGGGCTCATCCAAAAGAACACTTTAATATAATATCTAACTGCAAGGTAAGTGATTTAAAATATCTGATAATTACATAAATTTTTTTTTACATAGTTGGAGGAGGAATTTATATATGTATGTTTTATAAATTAAAAAAAAAATTGGTTCATTTAACTTAACTTAATGGATAGGCTGTTGCCGATCACCTGGTATTGACTCTTCCGTTCCTTTGATATTGGCTCTTTCGCTTGCTGATTCGGTGTTGGCGATCACCCGGCATGGGCTCTTTCGCTTTTTGTTTTAGTGTTGGCGTTCACCCGGCATGGCTCTTTCGCTTTTAACTTAACTCGTTGCTTTTAAATACGTTGGTGTAATTTTGAAATTATTTTCTGGAACAAATATATGATGATTATTATAATCACTGATAATCCTAAACCCACTTCAACTAGCACATCAACATTATTATTTTGAGTTTGGATCGGTGGGTGCCGTTCATTCTCGTTTTCATTAACTGCTTTGCCTACTTCATAGCCTGCGAATATTACTGGCACTGATTGTATAATTTTTGTCCACCACCCCATTTCAGTATTTAATTTTTTTTACATTGTTTATTTAGTAGGGGCGTTTGTGATTCTAATTTTATTGTTTTTAATTTTTTCGCTTATGAACTTTTACATTTATTTGAAAACAACACAAAATTTATTTACACTGATTGCGAGGTCCGACTTTAGTCTCGGTCGCCATTTGGTATATTTATTTGAATAAAAGTATATTTAGAGTTTTTTTTATCAGCACCGCACTTGGTCTGTACTTTTTCTTTATTAAAACTCTACTGTTCTTTATGAATACTTAGACTTAACTAATATACTGGAAAAAAGATTATATACTATAAAAGAGAATGTCATGCATTCATGTGTTTGCTTTGTGTCGCAACAATTTATCGGTTTTCTTTTAAACATATTGAATTCAATTTTACTTTCTCATATATCCGAATATTTCTTAAGTGTATTGACACAAACTATGAGTAATGCATTTTTCAAGTGTATTGCATTTGGTTTGTAATAATTGTTTAGCTAGACTCTTCTTAGATTTCATATTAATATTTATATGCAATAAAGAAAAAGAAGTATCATATTTTTTTAGTGCCCTAAATATTTGGCATTTTTCTTGTGACACATGAATTCAAAACACATACATAATATGTTATATAAATAATAATAAAAAGTTCTACGAAGGTTTAGACTGAAAATAAATGAAGTCGGTCTATTAACGACTAAAATATGGCCAAAAAATGGTATTCGAAATAATTTTACCTTTAAAAATTTTTGGAAAAAGTTGCGTTGGGATTCATTCCAACAACCTACTGGTCGGTAGTCACAAGCGCTTCTTATACACCACAGAGCAGTTGTATTTTTCATAGTAGTTTACGCGTTTAAGTACATAATATATCTTATTTGTTATAAAATACTAAAACTTCAAATTTTTGACGGAAATTGGTGTGGTTGTTGTAAATTGGCCCTCTTTAGTCACACAATAATCAATACTGAAACGCGTTAATGGGCACATGTAAACATTGTGTGTATACATGTGCAGTCGAAAGCAAAGATTTGTTGTTTCTTTAAACTTATTTTTTGTACGTTTATTAGTATAATATTATGCATGCATATTACAGTATTTTGTATAGCTTATATTTTCTTTTCGTATATAAATAACTATAATTATTATTTATATTAAAGAAATGTAATGGATCATCAAGACACTATGTATGAGTAAATATACAAAATCAATGAAATTCAATTTTAGTTTTGTTTTAAAAATGTATTAATATTTCATTTTTTATGACTATTTGTGATTTCAGAAGAATGGCAAAATTGATGCTTATATCCTGTTTTATTTATACTTGGGTAATTTTAATTATTTTCTATATTCAGGTGCAGAGCGTATTTGTATTTGTACAATGTGATAAAAAATCTTTTGACAATTAAAATTTTGGTTGGATACTTGGTAACACATAACAAAGAAAAAAAATCTCTTCCCGGCTAGAATTTGATAAAAAATGTTTCTTTCATTCTGTAACATCAGTGAGTTAATCTTTTAAAGCACTTCAATTAATTGCATTTTCTATAAAATAAAAACAAAGTTTGATGTAAGAATTTAATTTGATATCAAGCTCCAAAATGTAATTAGCAAAGAAACTAAAAAATTTAAAACCCCGCGAAAATAGCGTATATTCTAAAAATTGCAACTGCAATATTGGAAATTATTCCCAAAATTTATTTTAAAAAAATCATATAATTGGTAATCGGCAGTCAAAAATCTTGAAAAAATCTTTAAAATGCCAAAAATTCTTAAAAATATGAGAATATCAGGAAAATTGTGTGATTCAATCAATATTGATTAAAAAAAAGCAAAATTATAGAGTAAAAAAACTTAAAAAATATCATTTACATTGTGAAAATTAAACTTTTATTAAAAACTATTTTGTATTTGGAATAAAAATTTAAAATGCATTTGTATTTTGAATAAAAGTATTGCAAATACCTACATTCCACAAATTTATATTTAGCTTCTAGATTGCATTATCCAATTGAATAATTTAATGTGGGCTTAATAAAATGTATTCTAAGAATAGTTCGCAATTCGTCAAATATATTTCAAACAATCATTTCCTATCGTATGAACTTTGGATTTTTAGATTGGAATGTTTGGGGAAAATTTCCAAAAATAGTATATGTTATAATATACATATTTGCATTTTTTTTGTTGCATATTTTCGTATTTTCCCCAATTCAACATATACAAAATGATAAGTTAAGATCTTAGGAGATAAAAAATTGATTTCTTCATATTCATATAAAATTAACTGGTCTTACATTCACTAAAAACACCTAAAAAATCATTGTTTAGCGGAATATCGCATTGTTGATTGCACGCACTACGGAATTGGACGCGGATTAATGGTAAAATATTACGAAAATAAGCCGAATTATGGGTTGGATTTGAGAGCAAAAAGCTTTGTGTTTGCGATTTTATCGTAATTTTTCATATTTAGTTCTCTGTCTTACTTAGTAAACGCAGAAGAAGATTTAAATAAAAAATGTTTTTAATTAAATCCATCTGTTTTCTTAGCAGGCTGAATATGAATTACCGAATTCGTATTTTTTAAAACAATTGTGGTTGAAATTCGATTGTGTTTCTATATCAGAAATATACAGGTGATATTGAACCAAAACGTTTATCGTCTGGTCCAACCGCAATACAGATAAGTAAATGGAAAAGTTAACAAAATTTTAAAAAGACAACTATCAGAATACCACTAGCTTACATACATATGTACATCATACGAGGTTCAAAGAAAAAATTAAATTAAAATAATGAATTAAAATATGTTGTTATATTTTATAATTTAAAATTTTTTCTTACACCGTCAAGTTATTTTCATTTTTGGCATTATTATTATATTATATCAAATAAAAACGTCGACAACTTACTGAATTCATGATATAATTATTTTATCACTGTACAAAATCCTATCTGATAACATATTGGATATTTTTGAAAAATAAACCTTTTAGCGTTCATAAATTTGGAAAAAACGCAAAAATTAAAAAAATATTATAAATGAGATTGTGCCTGGTTTTTTAAATAAATTGTGGAACAAACTTTTTCAAATAAAAAGTAAAAGTAATAAAAACAACTAAAATGTATCGATAATTCTAAAAAAAAATAGCATTGTGTTGTGTTCAGGATTCGGAACCGTGCCACCGGGTAAGAAGGTTCGTTTTTTTAAGAATTTTTGATAGCTTTAAATTATTTTCAATATGAAGATAATATTGGAACATTTTAATCATTAGACTAGCAGATTTATGTAATAGGTGTCAATATTTTTTATCTATTTTGGGAGAATTTCTTCATTATTAAACCTGTTCTTACGTTTCAAATCATTTCTTTTTTTAGTCGAAGACCGCTTGGCTTATTGATAAAGACGTTGAAACACTTCTTGGATGTGTGAAAAAATATATAAGTGCTAATAAGGGGATGTTAATATTTTTATAATGCACTCTAGGCAAGAAAGTGTTACAAATTTGTTACGAAATTCATAATTTATGGCTGACTTCATAAACGCAGTTTGCAAAGCAACGCTAGAATGCCTTGTAAACTCATGCTTCCACTGTTGCTTTGCAAGCTGTGTTTATTAAATCAGCCTATACTATGAAATAGAGATTAGAACCAACAATGCGTGATCGTGATTAATTTTTTATTTCCATCACGTGAGGGTGCGTCCGTGAGACGGTGAGTGGCATTTTTTTGGTTTAATGTAATTTTTTCCTTATAAGTTCTTTTTTTAAATTTTTTTTCGTATTTCGTGGGCGTGAATTTTCGTGATATATAAGGGTATATAAGATTCGGCACAGCCGAATATATCTCTCTTACTTGTTTTACTTTAACATTGAGATATATACTATGCTATCTCTTACAAAAATGTTCTTAAGATCTCAATAAAAATTTTTCTAGAACATATGAACTTCCTAGGAATGATTCTTAATACGGTTTATTTAGCGCTTAGGTAGCCGCAAAATTTAAAAATTTTCCGAATATTTTTTAATTTCATTTGTTTTTTCTTTACTTCAACATTGAAATACATACTATGCTATCTATTACAAATATGTTCCCTAGATCTCAATAAACAGGTTTCTAGAACATATGAACTTCCTAGGAATGATTCTTAATACGGCTTAGGTAACCGAAAATTGCAAAATATCCCGAAAATTTTTTAAATTCATTTGTTTTTTCTTTACTTTAACATGGAGATACATACTATGCTATATATTACAGAAATGTTTCTAAGATCTCAATAAACAGTTTTCTAGAACATACGAACTTCCTAGGAATGATTATTAATACTGTTAAGGTAGCGCTTAGGTAGCCGCAAAATTGAAAAATTTCCCGATTTCAAATTTCATTTGTTTTATTTCTCACTTCTACATTGAGATACATACTTTGCTGTATCTTACAAAAATGTTCCTAAGATCTCAATAAACAGTTTTTTGGAACATATGAACTTCCTAGGAATGATTCTTAATACGGTTTAGGTAGCGCTTAGGTACCCGCAAAATTAAAAAATTTTCCGAAAATTTTTCAATTTCATTTGTTTTTTCTTTACTTTAACATTGAGATACACACTACGCTATCTATTATTAAAATGTTCCTAAAATCTCAGTAAACAGCTTTCTAGAACATATGAACTTCCTAGGAATGATTCTTAATACGGTTTAGGTAGCGCTTAGGTAGCCGTAAAAGTAAAAAAAAATCCCGAAATGTTTTAATTTCATTTGTTTTTTCTTTACTTCAACATTGAGATACATACTCTGCTATCTCTTACAAAAATGTTTCTAAGATCTCAATAAACAGTTTTCTAGAACATACGAACTTCCTAGGAATGATTATTAATACTGTTAAGGTAGCGCTTAGGTAGCCGCAAAATTGAAAAATTTCCCGAATATTTTTTAATTTCCTTTGTTTTTTCTTTACTTCAACATTGAGATGTATACTATGCTATTTATCACAGAAATGTTCCTAAGCTGTCATAAACAGTTTTCTATAACATACGAACTTCCTAGGAATGATTCTTAATACGGTTACGTAGCGCTTAGGTAGCCGCAAAAGTGAAAAATTTCCTAAAATTTTTTTAATTTCATTTGTTTTATTTTTCACTTCAACATTGAGATACATACTATGCTATCTCTTACAAAAATGTTCTTAAGATCTCAATAAACAGTTTTCTAGAACATATGAACTTCCTAGGAATGATACCTAATACGGCTTAGGTAGCCGCAAAAGTGCACAATTTTCCAAAAATTTTTTAATTTCATTTGTTTTTTCTTCACTTCAACATTAAAATTCGTACTACGCTCTCTATTACAAAAATGTCCCTAAGATCTCAATAAACAGTTTTCTAGAACATATGATTCTTAATATGGTTTAGGTAGCGCTTAGATAGCCGCAAAAGTGAACAATTTCCCGAAAATTTTTTAATTTCATTTGTTTTTTCTTTACTCCAACATTGAGATACATACTATGCTATCTAGTACAAAAATGTTTCTAAGATTTCAGTAAACAGTTTTCTAGAACATATGAATTTCCTAGGAATGATTCTTAATACGGCTTAGGTAGCCGCAAAAGTGAACAATTTTCCGAAAAATTTTTAAATTCATTTTTTTTTTGTTTACTTTAACATTGAAAAACATACTGTTCTATCTATTACAAAAATGTTCCTAAGATCTCAATAAACGGTTTTATAGAACATATGAACTTCCTAGGAATGATTCATAATATGGTTAAGGTATAGCTTAAGTAGCCGCAAAATTGAAAAAATTTCCCGAATATTTTTTAATATCATTTGTTTTTTCTTTACTTCAACATTGAGATACATACTGTTCTATCTATTACAGAAATGTTTCTAAGATCGCAATAAACAGTTTTCTAGAAGATACGAACTTCCTGGGAATGATTATTAATACTGTTAAGGTAGCGCTTAGGTAGCCGCAAAATTGAAAAATTTCCCGAATACTTTTTATTTTCATTTGTTTTATTCTTCACTTCTACATTGAGATACATACTTTGCTGTCTCTTACAAAAATGTTCCTAAGATCTCAATAAACAGTTTTTTTGGAACATATGAACTTCCTAGGAATGATTCTTAATACGGTTTAGGTAGCGCTTAGGTACCCGCAAAATTAAAAAAATTTTCCGAAAACAATAAACAGTTTTATAGAACATATGAACTTCCTAGGAATGATTCTTAATACGGTTAACGTAGCGCTTAGGTAGCCGCAAAAGTAAAAAATTTCCCAAAATTTTTTTAATTTCATTTGTTTTATTTTTCACTTCAACATTGAGGTACATACTATGATATCTCTTACAAAAATGTTCTTAAGATCTCAATAAACAGTTTTCTAGAACATATGAACTTCCTAGGAATGATTCTTAATACGGTTAGGTAGCCGCAAAATTGAAAAATTTCCTGAAAATTTTTTAATTTTATTTGTTTTTTCTTAACTTCAACATTGAGATATATACTATGCTATCTATTAGAATAATATTCCTAAGATCTCAATAAACAGTTTTATAGAAAGTAGTGTGTTTTTGCCGGTTCGCTATCAAGTTTTTCATATAAAATGAATGTGCATGCCTGGCTGGGAAACGTGATCGTTAAAAATAGTTTTTGTTAGGTAATTAAGTGTATTTATTATGAAAATGCGTTTTCCATCATTGGATGGTTGTTTGTATTAGGAGGTTTCATAAAATTTCTATTGTGTATTAAGGGTTTTCAAAAAAAAATTTATATGTAAATTTTTTATTTGTTTTCACATGCCTGATTTGAGAGTCAGTCAGGGCTTCTCTATTGAATATCACCCCTGAAACTTCCGTACGAACACCCCTACCCGGGCACCTATATTGAGCAACTCTGTTGAATGTTTGTCAGGAAGCTGGAAATTTTCTTCATAGGTACAAAATATTTCACCAAGTTAAATATGAACCTCCCTACTAATTTTTTTCAGTTTTGATTGCTGAAAGAAAATGAAACTAATAAAAAAAGGGCATTTCGGTCTATTTTTATTACCCTTGTCATTTCTGTCTATTCATTAGCACTTTTTTTTATTGCACTTGATAAGATGCATCAACTTAGGGCTTGTGTTTTTTCTTTTGTTTAAAGTAAACCATAAATGTTTGATTGTGTCCTCTATTGTCTGTCTATTTTTAATGAAAAATAAGGGTGGGAGAAAGTGAAACCTTGTATATTTTTAAATGCATTCATATGTCGTGTATGTACATATGTGTGCACATTTATATCGCTATTAGTCAGTTTCAGTGAGCTCGATAGAATATTTTATTATATTGCGCATGTATGCGTGTGTTTTCATTGGATCATTTTCTGTCTGTCCTTCTCTACCGTCTGTCTTTTTTATTGAGGTCGATCTTTTTATTTTTTTTTATAAAAAAAGGGTATGAGAAAATTCTTAAACACATACGCATTTCGCTCTATTTTTATTACCCTTGTCCTTTTTGAAATTCCTTATCCTTTCTGGCTATTCATTAGCATTTTCTTTTTATTGCATTTGGCTTTTCCGTTTATCTTTTTTATTGCGGTTGATCTTTTTATTTATTGAAAATTTTGAGTTGACATTTTTAGGAGTGTCTGTCTACCGTCTGGCTATTTTTAAAGAAAAATATGGGTGCGGGAAAATTTGTTAAACACCTGCGCATCTAGGTAGCCGCAAAATTGAAAAATTTCCCGAAAATTTTTTTATTTTATTTGTTTTTTCTTAACTTCAACATTGAGATATATACTATGCTATCTATTAGAATAATATTCCTAAGATCTCAATAAACAGTTTTATAGAAAGTAGTGTGTTTTTGCCGGTTCGCTATCAAGTTTTTCATATAAAATGAATGTGCATGCCTGGCTGGGAAACGTGATCGTTAAAAATAGTTTTTGTTAGGTAATTAAGTGTATTTATTATGAAAATGCGTTTTCCATCATTGGATGGTTGTTTGTATTAGGAGGTTTCATAAAATTTCTATTGTGTATTAAGGGTTTTCAAAAAAAAATTTATATGTAAATTTTTTATTTGTTTTCACATGCCTGATTTGAGAGTCAGTCAGGGCTTCTCTATTGAATATCACCCCTGAAACTTCCGTACGAACACCCCTACCCGGGCACCTATATTGAGCAACTCTGTTGAATGTTTGTCAGGAAGCTGGAAATTTTCTTCATAGGTACAAAATATTTCACCAAGTTAAATATGAACCTCCCTACTAATTTTTTTCAGTTTTGATTGCTGAAAGAAAATGAAACTAATAAAAAAAGGGCATTTCGGTCTATTTTTATTACCCTTGTCATTTCTGTCTATTCATTAGCACTTTTTTTTTATTGCACTTGATAAGATGCATCAACTTAGGGCTTGTGTTTTTTCTTTTGTTTAAAGTAAACCATAAATGTTTGATTGTGTCCTCTATTGTCTGTCTATTTTTAATGAAAAATAAGGGTGGGAGAAAGTGAAACCTTGTATATTTTTAAATGCATTCATATGTCGTGTATGTACATATGTGTGCACATTTATATCGCTATTAGTCAGTTTCAGTGAGCTCGATAGAATATTTTATTATATTGCGCATGTATGCGTGTGTTTTCATTGGATCATTTTCTGTCTGTCCTTCTCTACCGTCTGTCTTTTTTATTGAGGTCGATCTTTTTATTTTTTTTTATAAAAAAAGGGTATGAGAAAATTCTTAAACACATACGCATTTCGCTCTATTTTTATTACCCTTGTCCTTTTTGAAATTCCTTATCCTTTCTGGCTATTCATTAGCATTTTCTTTTTATTGCATTTGGCTTTTCCGTTTATCTTTTTTATTGCGGTTGATCTTTTTATTTATTGAAAATTTTGAGTTGACATTTTTAGGAGTGTCTGTCTACCGTCTGGCTATTTTTAATGAAAAATATGGGTGCGGGAAAATTTGTTAAACACCTGCGCATCTAGGTAGCCGCAAAATTGAAAAATTTCCCGAAAATTTTTTTATTTTATTTGTTTTTTCTTTTCTTCAACAATGAGATATATACTATGCTATCTATTAGAATAATATTCCTAAGATCTCAATAAAAAGTTTTCTAGAACATATGAACTTCCTAGGAATGATACCTAATACGGCTTAGGTAGCCGCAAAAGTGCACAATTTTCCGAAAATTTTTAATTTCATTTGTTTTTTCTTCACTCCGACATTAAAATACGTACTACGCTCTCCATTACAAAAATGTCCCTGAGATCTCAATAAACAGTTTTCTAGAACATATGATTCTTAATACGGTTTAGGTAGCGCTTAGATAGCCGCAAAAGTGAACAATTTCCCGAAAATTTTTTAATTTCATTTGTTTTTTCTTTACGTCAACATTGAGATACATACTATGCTATCTAGTACAAAAATGTTTCTAAGATTTCAGTAAACAGTTTTCTAGAACATATGAATTTCCTAGGAATGATTCTTAATACGGCTTAGGTAGCCGCAAAAGTGAACAATTTTCCGAAAATTTTTTAAATTCATTTTTTTTTCTTTACTTCAACATTGAGATACATACTGTTCTATCTATTACAGAAATGTTTCTAAGATCTCAATAAACAGTTTTCTAGAAGATACGAACTTCCTGGGAATGATTATTAATACTGTTAAGGTAGCGCTTAGGTAGCCGCAAAATTGAAAAATTTCCGGAATACTTCTTATTTTCATTTGTTTTATTTTTCACTTCTACAATGAGATACATACTTTGCTGTCTCTTACAAAAATGTTTCTAAGATCTCAATGAACAGTTTTCTAGAACATACGAACTTCCTAGGAATGATTATTAATACTGTTAAGGTAGCGCTTAGGTAGCCGCAAAATTGAAAAATTTCCCGAAAACAATAAACAGTTTTATAGAACATATGAACTTCCTAGGAATGATTCATAATATGGTTAAGGTATAGCTTAAGTAGCCGCAAAATTGAAAAATTTCCCGAATATTTTTTAATATCATTTGTTTTTCCTTTACTTCAACATTGAGAAGTATACTATGCTATTTATCACAGAAATGTTCCTAAGCTGTCATTAAACATTTTTCTATCACATACGAACTTCCTAGGATTGATTCTTAATTCGGTTAACGTAGCGCTTAGGTAGCCGCAAAAGTGAAAAATTTCCCGAAAATTTTTTAATTTTATTTGTTTTTTCTTAACTTCAACATTGAGATATATGCTATGCTATCTATTAGAATAATATTCCTCAGATCTCAGTAAACAGTTTTCTAGAACATATGAACTTCCTAGGAATGATACCTATACGGCTTATGTAGCCGCAAAAGTGCACAATTTTCCAAAAAATTTTTAATTTCATTTGTTTTTTCTTCACTTCAACATTAAAATACGTACTACGCTCTCCATTACAAAAATGTCCCTGAGATCTCAATAAACAGTTTTCTAGAACATATGATTCTTAATACGGTTTAGGTAGCGCTTAGATAGCCGCAAAAGTGAACAATTTCCCGAAAATTTTTTAATTTCATTTGTTTTTTCTTTACTTCAACATTGAGATACATACTATGCTATCTAGTACAAAAATGTTTCTAAGATTTCAGTAAACAGTTTTCTAGAACATATGAATTTCCTAGGAATGATTCTTAATACGGCTTAGGTAGACGCAAAAGTGAACAATTTTCCGAAAAATTTTTAAATTCATTTTTTTTTGTTTACTTTAACATTGAAAAACATACTGTTCTATCTATTACAAAAATGTTCCTAAGATCTCAATAAACGGTTTTATAGAACATATGAACTTCCTAGGAATGATTCATAATATGGTTAAGGTATAGCTTAAGTAGCCGCAAAATTGAAAAAATTTCCCGAATATTTTTTAATATCATTTGTTTTTTCTTTACTTCAACATTGAGATACATACTGTTCTATCTATTACAGAAATGTTTCTAAGATCGCAATAAACAGTTTTCTAGAAGATACGAACTTCCTGGGAATGATTATTAATACTGTTAAGGTAGCGCTTAGGTAGCCGTAAAATTGAAAAATTTCCCGAATACTTTTTATTTTCATTTGTTTTATTCTTCACTTCTACATTGAGATACATACTTTGCTGTCTCTTACAAAAATGTTCCTAAGATCTCAATAAACAGTTTTTTTGGAACATATGAACTTCCTAGGAATGATTCTTAATACGGTTTAGGTAGCGCTTAGGTACCCGCAAAATTAAAAAAATTTTCCGAAAACAATAAACAGTTTTATAGAACATATGAACTTCCTAGGAATGATTCTTAATACGGTTAACGTAGCGCTTAGGTAGCCGCAAAAGTAAAAAATTTCCCAAAATTTTTTTAATTTCATTTGTTTTATTTTTCACTTCAACATTGAGGTACATACTATGCTATCTCTTACAAAAATGTTCTTAAGATCTCAATAAACAGTTTTCTAGAACATATGAACTTCCTAGGAATGATTCTTAATACGGTTAGGTAGCCGCAAAATTGAAAAATTTCCTGAAAATTTTTTAATTTTATTTGTTTTTTCTTAACTTCAACATTGAGATATATACTATGCTATCTATTAGAATAATATTCCTAAGATCTCAATAAACAGTTTTATAGAAAGTAGTGTGTTTTTGCCGGTTCGCTATCAAGTTTTTCATATAAAATGAATGTGCATGCCTGGCTGGGAAACGTGATCGTTAAAAATAGTTTTTGTTAGGTAATTAAGTGTATTTATTATGAAAATGCGTTTTCCATCATTGGATGGTTGTTTGTATTAGGAGGTTTCATAAAATTTCTATTGTGTATTAAGGGTTTTCAAAAAAAAATTTATATGTAAATTTTTTATTTGTTTTCACATGCCTGATTTGAGAGCCAGTCTGGGCTTCTCTATTGAATATCACCCCTGAAACTTCCGTACGAACACCCCTACCCGGGCACCTATATTGAGCAACTCTGTTGAATGTTTGTCAGGAAGCTGGAAATTTTCTTCATAGGTACAAAATATTTCACCAAGTTAAATATGAACTTCCCTACTAATTTTTTTCAATTTTGATTGCTGAAAGAAAATGAAACTAATAAAAAAAGGGCATTTCGGTCTATTTTTATTACCCTTGTCATTTCTGTCTATTCATTAGCACTTTTTTTTTATTGCACTTGATAAGATGCATCAACTTAGGGCTTGTGTTTTTTCTTTTGTTTAAAGTAAACCATAAATGTTTGATTGTGTCCTCTATTGTCTGTCTATTTTTAATGAAAAATAAGGGTGGGAGAAAGTGAAACCTTGTATATTTTTAAATGCATTCATATGTCGTGTATGTACATATGTGTGCACATTTATATCGCTATTAGTCAGTTTCAGTGAGCTCGATAGAATATTTTATTATATTGCGCATGTATGCGTGTGTTTTCATTGGATCATTTTCTGTCTGTCCTTCTCTACCGTCTGTCTTTTTTATTGAGGTCGATCTTTTTATTTTTTTTTTATAAAAAAAGGGTATGAGAAAATTCTTAAACACATACGCATTTCGCTCTATTTTTATTACCCTTGTCCTTTTTGAAATTCCTTATCCTTTCTGGCTATTCTTTTTATTGCATTTGGCTTTTCCGTTTATCTTTTTTATTGCGGTTGATCTTTTTATTTATTGAAAATTTTGAGTTGACATTTTTAGGAGTGTCTGTCTACCGTCTGGCTATTTTTAATGAAAAATATGGGTGCGGGAAAATTTGTTAAACACCTGCGCATCTAGGTAGCCGCAAAATTGAAAAATTTCCCGAAAATTTTTTTATTTTATTTGTTTTTTCTTTTCTTCAACAATGAGATATATACTATGCTATCTATTAGAATAATATTCCTAAGATCTCAATAAAAAGTTTTCTAGAACATATGAACTTCCTAGGAATGATACCTAATACGGCTTAGGTAGCCGCAAAAGTGCACAATTTTCCGAAAATTTTTAATTTCATTTGTTTTTTCTTCACTCCGACATTAAAATACGTACTACGCTCTCCATTACAAAAATGTCCCTGAGATCTCAATAAACAGTTTTCTAGAACATATGATTCTTAATACGGTTTAGGTAGCGCTTAGATAGCCGCAAAAGTGAACAATTTCCCGAAAATTTTTTAATTTCATTTGTTTTTTCTTTACGTCAACATTGAGATACATACTATGCTATCTAGTACAAAAATGTTTCTAAGATTTCAGTAAACAGTTTTCTAGAACATATGAATTTCCTAGGAATGATTCTTAATACGGCTTAGGTAGCCGCAAAAGTGAACAATTTTCCGAAAATTTTTTAAATTCATTTTTTTTTTCTTTACTTCAACATTGAGATACATACTGTTCTATCTATTACAGAAATGTTTCTAAGATCTCAATAAACAGTTTTCTAGAAGATACGAACTTCCTGGGAATGATTATTAATACTGTTAAGGTAGCGCTTAGGTAGCCGCAAAATTTAAAAATTTCCGGAATACTTTTTATTTTCATTTGTTTTATTTTTCACTTCTACAATGAGATACATACTTTGCTGTCTCTTACAAAAATGTTCCTAAGATCTCAATAAACAGTTTTTCTGGAACATATGAACTTCCTAGGAATGATTCTTAATACGGTTTAGGTAGCGCTAAGGTACCCGTAAAATTAAAAAATTTTCCGAAAACAATAAACAGTTTTATAGAACATATGAACTTCCTAGGAATGATTCTTAATACGGTTAAGGTATAGCTTAGGTACCCGCAAAATTGAAAAATTTCCCGAATATTTTTTAATTTCATTTGTTTTTTCTTTACTTCAACAATGAGATGTATACTATGCTATTTATCACAGAAATGTTCCTAAGCTGTCAATAAACAATAACATACGAACTTCCTAGGAATGATTCTTAATACGGTTAACGTAGCGCTTAGGTAGCCGCAAAAGTGAACAATTTCCCAAAATTTTTTTAATTTCATTTGTTTTATTTTTCACTTCTACAATGAGATACATACTATGCTATCTCATACAAAAATTTTCTTAAGATCTCAATAAACAGTTTTCTAGAACATATGAACTTCCTAGGAATGATTTTTAATACGGTTAGGTAGTCGCAAAATTGAAAAATTTTCCAAAAAATTTTTAATTTCATTTGTTTTTTCTTCACTTCAACATTAAAATTCGTACTACGATCTCTATTACAAAAATGTCCCTAAGATCTCAACAAACAGTTTTCTAGAACATATGATTCTTAATACGGTTTAGGTAGCGCTTAGATAGCCGCAAAAGTAAAAAAAAATCCCGAAATGTTTTAATTTCATTTGTTTTTTCTTTACATCAACATTGAGATTTATACTATGCTATCTCTTACAAAAATGTTCTTAAGATCTCAATAAACAGTTTTCTAGAACATATGAACTTCCTAGGAATGATTCTTAATACGGTTAGGTAGCCGCAAAATTGAAAAATTTCCCGAAAATTTTTTTATTTTATTTGTTTTTTCTTTTCTTCAACATTGAGATATATACTATGCTATCTATTAGAATAATATTCCTAAGATCTCAATAAAAAGTTTTCTAGAACATATGAACTTCCTAGGAATGATACCTAATACGGCTAAGTTAGCCGCAAAAGTGCGCAATTTTCCGAAAATTTTTTAAATTCATTTTTTTTTTGTTTACTTTAACATTGAAATACATACTGTTCTATCTATTACAATAATGTTCCTAAGATCTCAATAAACAGTTTTCTAGATCATATGAACTTCTTAGGAATGATTCTTAATACGGTTTAGGTAGCCGCAAAATTGAAAAATTGCCCGAAAATTTTTTAATTTCATTTGTTTTTTCTTTAATTCAACATTGAGATACATACTATGCTATATAGTACAAAAATGTTTCTAAGATTTCAGTTAACAGTTTTCTAGAACATATGAATTTCCTAGGAATGATTCTTAATACAGCTTAGCTAGCCGCAAAACTGAACAATTTTCCGAAAATTTTTTAAATTCATTTGTTTTTTGTTTACTTTAACATTGAAATACATACTGTTCTATCTATTACAGAAATGTTTCTAAGATCTCAATGAACAGTTTTCTAGAACATACGAACTTCCTAGGAATGATTATTAATACTGTTAAGGTAGCGCTTAGGTAGCCGCAAAATTGAAAAATTTCCCGAATATTTTTTATTTTCATTTGTTTTATTTTTCACTTCTACATTGAGATATGTACATACTTTGCTGTCTCTTACAAAAATGTTCCTAAGATCTCAATAAACAGTTTTTTTGGAACATATGAACATCCTAGGAATGATTCTTAATACGGTTTAGGTAGCGCTTAGGTACCCGCAAATCTAAAAATTTTCCGAATACAATAAACAGTTTTATAGAACATATGAACTTCCTAGGAATGATTCATAATATGGTTAAGGTATAGCTTAAGTAGTATGAATAAGGGGTTTCTAGATAGAAATGTGCAAAGGATAAATGTGCATACCTTAACCCTTTAACGGTCGATGGGGTTAAATTCGACCCCATGATATTTTGTGTTATGAGGCGGCAGCGTGTTCGGTTTTGCTTAAAGTGAAGTCGTGGTGGGGGGTTCGGTTTTGCTTAAAGTGATGTCGTGGTAGGGGGTTCGGTTTTGCTTAAAGTGAAGTCGTGGTGGGGGGTTCGGTTTTGCTTAAAGTGAAGTCGTGGTGGGGGGGGTTCGGTTTTGCTTAAAGTGAAGTCGTGGTGGGGGGTTCGGTTTTGCTTAAAGTGAAGTCGTGGTGGGGGGTTCGGTTATGAGGCGGCAGCGTGTTCGGTTTTGCTTAAAGTGAAGTCGTGGTGGGGGGTTCGGTTTTGCTTAAAGTGAAGTCGTGGTGGATGTTATTTTTGTTGAAGTGAAGTCGTAACATTTAATGTGTTCGTTAGAGGGTTAATACAATATGAATTAAACTACATTAGGGCGGTTTACGAAAGTCTGTGATTTTTTTGCTAGTATTTAATAAATAAAATTCATTTACTGCGGTATATATTAATATCCCTAATACTATTTGTTATCAGTATAAAATGTTAACCACATTATTTAATTAAGTGTAGTGGTAATAAAATGAAATCAAATTAATAAAATATATTCATTGTTGTACTAAACTCTAAGGTGTGATTATACTTTTAGTTATTTATTCACAAAAAAAATTAATAAAATAAATCAAATTAAAATGGGTGGCAACTTTATTTGTGATATCTGTGGAAAAGTGTACAGCCGCAACTTTTCATTAAATAGACATATCAGGATGCATCATCATCAAGGTTATTCATTAAGGTGTACGACTTGCAACATTAATTTTTCAAGTAAGCAAGATTATCTTAAACATATCCACTTAATAGAGCATCAAAATAATCAAAAGAAAGAAATTATACACTGTAAGGAGTGTAAAGAAGATGTAGTAAGGAAACTGTGGATATATCATCAACGCACAAACAAACATAAAGATAATTGTTTAAAAATTGTTGATGAAATCAATAATATAAAGTGTTTAGATGTTTGTTTCAAAAACCGTATTACTACATTTCGGTTTAAAAACAACAATATGGATAATCTAAATCCCGAATTGTTTTTCAATAACATAAAGGATAATGTAGCATGTGTTTTGAAAGATCATCTACAAAAACATACAAGTTTAAAATTTAATTTCGAATTACTCTGTGAATATATGAAGATGAAAGACGATGAAGAACCCATAATTACCATAATACTACATCAAACAAAAATGTATATTTTGTCTTTAACTAACCATATGAATGATATTGAAAGATTTTATGCAAATAAATGTGAAATAATTATGCAAAAAATGGATGAGTTCCAAGAACGTGATAGTGGTTTTGCGTTAACAAAAATTAATCACCTTGATGTTAATATTAATAAATATGCATGTATAAAAGGTTCACAGTATATTTCTTTACCAACATACATATCAAAAAAAAAAGCTTGTGTTAATATACAAAACAATGACGTATACCGTTTTAAGTGGGCTATAATTTCAGCGCTATATCCAATAGAAAATAATAGTGTAATTTGTTCTTCGTACAACATAACCAACATTCAAGATGATATTATAGTCCTGGAAAATAATATATTATTAAATTTTAAAAATTTAAATTTCCCGCTATCTGTCAACAAAATACAGCAGTTTGAAGACAACAACCCGGGAATAAGCATAAATGTCTTTGGTCTGGAAAGATCTTTTGAAAAGAAGAAGAAAACATCTATACTTGAAAAAGATACGTATTTAAAAGTTTATAATGTTGTGGGACCATATTATTTCTCTCAAGAAGAAAAAAGTAAACATATAAATTTATTATTGATGGAAGATGAAGAACGATTCCATTATGTCTGGATAAAAAATATATCAAGGTATGTTTATCGTTATTTAAATTTATACTCAAAGTGAAATTAAACTAATTAAAAAAATGTTTCCTTTTATATTTCTTTAATTATAGATTATTAAGAAGTCAATTTACAAAACATAAAAATAAGGTGTATATTTGTAATACATGCCTCATACACTTTTACAAAGAATCATCTTTAAAGAAACATAAGGAGGAATGCAACAAAATTGTAACTATAATGCCAACCGATAAAAATTCTATACTTAGATTTAAGAATCATAAAAACCAACTAGATGTTCCGTTTGTAGTTTATGCAGATTTCGAATGTATTCTGGAATCAGTTGATATTCAAAACTCAGCTAATATTAATTCAGTACAAAAGCATATTCCATTTGCATTTAGTTATTATATTAAATGTTCCTATAATTCTAGTTTAGATATACATAGAATTTATAGTGGTGAAAATGCATCAACACATTTTTTTAAAAGTTTAGTCGAGGACGCATTATATATTTATAGTAACTATTTGAGTGTAGTAATACCAATGAAACCTTTAACGTTTATACAACAAAAAAGACAAGATGAAGATATGAATTGTCATATATGCGGTGAAATCATATCTATTGGAGATAAAGTAACTGACCATTGTCATCTAACAGGTGATTATAGAGGTCCTGCACATAATATATGTAACTTAGAGTATCAAATTGGAAATTTTATCCCTATATTTTCTCACAACCTTTCGGCATATGATTGTCATTTATTTATAAGAGAACTTTCATCAGTAGCAGGTGATATAAAAATCATTCCTTTAAATAAGGAATTATATGTATCCGTATCGAAGAGAATTAGGGTGAGTGAAAAAGATACTATTGAGCTACGTTTTCTCGATTCATATCGTTTTATAGCATCAAGTTTAGATCAACTTGCAGGTTTCTTGTCTGATGATGATTTAAAAACTATAAAATCGGTTTGTTTAAATGATAATGAATTTGATTTAATGAAACGTAAAGGTGTCTTTCCCTATAATTATTTGGATTCAAAGAATCGTCTCATGGAAACACAATTACCACCTCGTTCTCTCTTCTTTAATAAACTAACTGATGAAGCGTGTATTGAAGATAATTATAAACATGCTGAAAAGGTATGGAATACATTTAGATGTACGACTCTCTTGGACTATTTACTATTATACTTGAAAGTAGATGTTTTATTACTATGTGATGTTTTTGAAAATTTCCGTAAAGTTTGCAAAAACATTTATAATTTAGGTCCATGCCAATATTATACTGTTCCTGGATTATCTTGGGATGCAATGTTGAAAAAAACAAGAATAGAGTTAGAACTATTAACTGACATTAACATGTATAATTTTGTTACACGTGGTATTAGGGGAGGAATTGTTCAATGTTGTAAACGACATTCTGTAGCTAACAATAAATATGTAAGTGATTATGATTCTACTAAAGAATCGAATTATCTTATTTATTTAGATGTAAACAATTTATACGGTTATGTCATGTCGCAGTACCTTCCTTATAAAAATTTTGAATGGGTTGAAAACATTGAAAATTTTATTTTTAATGCTGTGGAAGATGATTCACCATTAGGGTATATATTGGAAGTGGATTTAGAATATCCATCCACCATGCACGATCATCACAATGATTTCCCATTTTGTGCAGAAAATAAAAAAAATGAACATATGAAACAGTCTAAATTAATAACGGATTTAAATGATAAAACAAAATATGTAATACACTATAGAAATCTTAAACAATGTGTTAAACATGGTCTTATTCTAAAGAAAATTCATAGAATTCTTAAATTCAATCAGTCGGATTGGTTGAAAAGGTATATTGATTTAAATAATGATCATAGAACCAATGCCGAAAATGAATTTGAAAAAAATTTTTTTAAACTTTTAAATAATGCGGTATACGGTAAAACAATGGAAAATGTAGCTAAGAGAAAAGATGTTAAAATAGTTTGTTCATGGGAGAGTAGAGGTAAGAGGTTGGGAGCTAGAGCTCTTATAGCTAAGCCAAATTTCCATAGTTTACTTAAGATTCAAGAAGAAATGATTGTCATTGAAATGAGTCGAGTGCGAACGGAATATAATAAACCAATTTATATTGGGTTTTCTGTTCTAGAATTATCTAAGTTGAAAATGTATAATTTCCATTATGAATACATGAAACCTAAATATCAGGAAAATATTTATCTGAATTATATGGATACTGATTCCTTTGTTTACGATATTAAGACATATGATCTATATAAGGATATTCTAGATGATATCATCTTACAGTTTGATACGTCTGCTTATCCGAAAGATAATGTTTTTAATATACCCTTGTTAAACAAAAAGGTTTTAGGAATGATGAAGGATGAATGTAATGGTAAAATAATTAAAGAGTTCATTGGTTTACGCGCTAAAATGTATTCAATTAAAATTGATGAAGAGGAAAAAGAAATTAAAAAAATTAAAGGAGTTAAAAAATGCGTAACCAATAGACTAACGATTAATGACTTTAGAAAATGTTTATTTGAAAAAAATGTACTATGATTCTATGTATGTATTTAGATCAAAGATTCATGAAATATATACTCAACACATTAGTAAATTAGCATTAAGTTATTTAGATGATAAGCGATTTATTAGAGATAATAGTATTAATACATATACATGGGGACATTATGCAATAAATAGTCAACAACCATCATCATCATCATCATATCCCAATGAAAATGTATTAACATCATCTTCAAGTGATAATATTGTACAATAGTATTAAGTGATTTTAGATTATAAGTGAATATATAACGTGAAAAAACAATAAATAAATAAATAAATAAAGAATATCATTAAAATATTTTAGTTTGTCTTTATTTTAAACTATAGTTATCTATTGAATAGGAATTTTAAACACAAGTAACCACAATTTGTTTTTGTGTGAATAAAATTTAATCGTGCTTGTTCTTAACCTTACTCAACTAAGTTGATATAAAATTTAATCATTTAGAAATAAAAAAAAAATAAAAACAAAACTTTTTTATATATTATTTTATTTTTTTGAGAATTTTATAATATAATAAAAATAAATCTCATATTGAAGTATATATAATATTATTGAAGTTCATCTTTATTGATCCAAGAATTATGTTGATTGGAAAATCCCAACCATTTTACGTACGCCTGGTGCCCCTTAGTTTTAATAACATTTTCAATCAAGTATGTATTTAGAAAATGTGTCTTTAATAGTTCATGTTCATAGAATCCACCAACAATCGGATTCCTTTGATAGTCTTCTAATAAATAAGTAATGGGATTTGTGTTCTGTAAAGTACGAATTTTAAAAATTTCAGTTGTCCAGTTTGGAGTATATCCTTTTGCAAAAATATGTTTATATTTGCTGATTCGAACGTGATCTCCAACTTTTAGTTTACCAAATTTATATATTTTGGGATGATTATAGGCTTGTTTTAATATAGAACTTTCATTTTCTATGTTAACAGCATTTGGCTTCATTCCAATTGTTCTATGTTTTTTATTATTATATTCATTAATTAAATCCTTACATATATGTATCCATTGATAATTTCCTTGTAGACTAAACTTTTTCCACATCATTCCTTTTAGAGTTCTATTAAATCGTTCTACAATAGACGCTTTCATGATACTATATGTAGAATAGTGGTTGATATTATGTCTTATCATCAAGTTTTGAAATATTTTATTATAGAACTCTTTACCATTATCTGTTTGCAAGTTTTTTGGAATTCTCTTTAGCGAAAAAATAGATTGCATAGCATTGGTTATATCTTCACTACTTTTAGATTTTACGGGTACAGCCCAAGCAAACTTTGAAAATGTATCTATAACTGTTAAAATAAATCTATAGCCTTTGTTATATTTTGAGTAAACGCCCATTTCAACAAGATCTGCTTGCCAAAGATCATCAATTCCCTTGATCACCACTCGACGTCGAATGAAATTTCTACGTGCTTGCTTATGAAGCTCCTGAACCACTTCTTGTCGCTCCATTTCTAACATCTATCTTAGATTACATCAATTTAAATGCTGCTGATATTGAATTTAAATCAAAAACGATTTATATATCTATGTTTAAACGGTTTGTAATGAGCTTCGTTTTTCATTTAGACGTTCTTCAACTGAATCAATTTTGTAATTAAATAATGATCTCATTTCTTTTAGTGATTGATTGAGATTATTTAGTATTATACTTTGATCATGTATTAATTTACTTAAACGTGTTTCTACATTATCAAATTTTTCTGTAGTCAACACGTTTTGTTGTCGTATTATTTCGTTAAAACGATCCTCCATTTCCTTAATTCTCTACATATACATTGTATCCAGTTGTTTCTTTATTTCACTTAAATAACTTTTCATGTAAATTTTGTTTACAGCATCATTTTCCAATACAGGACTAGCAATATTTTTTATTCTCCGCAAGTTAAAGTTGAAATTACGATCACTATCCAAATGAATCTTGAAATGTTGATTTTGGTATCTTACAGATTTTTCAATATAATGTCCAAACTTATCGATAGGCATTTTATGAATATTAATTGTTAAATATTTTTAAGTCTATTTATATAATAATCTTTGCTTCTCTCAATTCCTCAATAATTGATACAATTTCATTATTATGATTTGAGTTACCAGCTGTTGTGGATGAAATCAATAGACGCAATCTATCAACCAATTCGTTAGGACCATCCCAATAAACATAATTGGTCTTTTTTCTATTCAACTTCATTAAACCTTTTCCCTTATGAATTTTCTGTTGTTTAAATAGGTTTTTAATAATCGTTGTATATTTAGTTGAACGATTTCCTTTAATTTGACCATTTATGCTGTTATTTCGCTTATAAACATTAGTCATCTCCAATATTTGTTTATAATTATTTAAATCTGTTTTATTATAACTGATTGGTTTTTTATAGACTAACAATTCATATAAACCTGATGTGAAGGGCCATTTTGAATTACCTACAGTAATATTGGTTGAATTGAAAGTAATGGGTTCATTACCCAGTCTCCATATTTGATTTTTTTTATCTTTACGAGGTCCATAGGTTTTGTCATATATATTTAAATGAACTTTCGATAAATCATATTGAATACTTTGATCGGGTTGTATTGCAATGGTGTTTTCATCATCATCATCATCAACATTATCAAAACTATTATTATCAACAAGATCATCATCATAGTCATCAACATTATTTTCATCATCAAATGATTTAAACGTGTTTGAACTTTTTTCGATTTTCTTGTTATCAAAGCTTGGAGAAAACGTATTATAATCAAGCTTACTCTTTTTATATGGGGTACTGAAGGCAACTTTATTATTCTCAAGATCATGTTTAAAAGAGTTATCCGGATACTTTTCATGTTTTATAGTATTATTATTATTATTAGTTGATTGAACTATTTCTTTTAATGGTTTTGATATTGGTTTAAATGTTTTTTCTAACATCTCATCATTTGCGATTTCTCCAAGCAAAATATTTTTATATTTCTTTTTCAAAATATTTCGAGTTTTAATAAGATTATTAACTAGATTTGTATTCATATTGATATATTGAAATAGAAACAAATCAAACAGATCAGTTTAACAGTTATCAATTTAATAGCTAGTATCAGATTATAGTTGAGAAGTTATTAGTTTAATAATTAATCTTGTACTGATTTTAAAATATCTGTAATATTTCTTTTATAGATTTATAAATATATCGAAACCTTTTCTATATCGACCATTATTCATAGAATCATCTTTGTTAATAACTAGAAAACCATATTTTTCTTTCCAACACTCGGTACATAACTTATAAAATGTTTTTAAAGTCATATCAGAACCAACATGATCATTGTAAATATGCTTAATATTCATTACATCCTGTTTAAAAATTATAATCATATTTGCATTATCGCGAATCAAGTGTTTTGGTATACGTGTATAAGTTTGACATAAATAAAAACTATCAATGTCTTTATGGCGACCCATACAGAAGTAAGAACGTACATGATTTTGTTTCTCACAAGCTATATCATCGAATATAAATATTGAATTCGGTTTAACTTCGTCTGGGGATAGAACATCATCATTATTAGAAAATGATGAAAAATTTATCTCCTTAATGGGTTTAATTAGACTTTCTAAGTACTTATATTTCGGTTGTTGTGTTGACTTTGAATATAAGTAAATATTTTTAAATTTCAATCCATGAGGACTTTCAATAAGACTGATCATAACATTTGTTTTTCCGCAATTTGATGGACCCACAATAAGAGCTCGAATAGAATTCGGTAGTAATGAACTATGACGAATTTTATTTGATGAATCGAACTTTGATTCGATATTCTTTACATCAATCCTTTTATGTTGTATAAAAAAACGCATTCTGAAATCTAATGATAACATAATATATAAACCAGTCTCTTTTATTTGTTTTCAATCAATTTAATTTCAATCTTTAATCGATAAAGTATCAATAGATATGACTATCATTTATAAAAAGTTATTCAGTCGCCATCCATCCTTCATTGGTAAAGGTTTTCTAAATAAAATAATTAATAAACTTCCCATTGAACTTCATCTACCCGGTTATCAATTTTGCGGACCTGGTACAAAATTAAAGAAACGTTTAGCTAGAGGTGATCAAGGAATCAATCCATTGGATACTGCTTGCAGAGAGCACGATATAGCATACTCAAACAATAAAGATTTAGAGAAAAGACATATTGCTGATAGAATTTTAACTGAAAAGGCTTGGCAAAGGGTCAAAGCAAGCGATAGTAGTTTGGGTGAAAAATCAAACGCTTGGTTTGTTGCTACTGCAATGAAAGCAAAAACAAAATTCGGTATGGGTAACGTTATTAGTAAAACTAAAAAGTCGTCTCCAGTAAATACCCACAAACTATTTACACATGCATTGAAAAGTGCAAGAAAGAATATAAAGAAAAGTGAAAACTTGAAAGATGCTATAAAGATTTCACGAAAAGTTGTAAACAATATTTTCAAGGGGAAGAAAAAATCGTTAATAAAAACACCTCGAATAATACCGCTACCAAAATCTGGAGGTTTTCTTCCACTTGGGCCTATATTTGCTGCACTGGGTGCACTTGGTGGTTTAGCTGGTGGTGTATCTGGTATTACAAAAGCAATCAATGCAGTTAAAAATGGAAAGGAACAGCTGACTGAAGCAAAACGACACAATAATACAATGGAAGCCATTGCGATGGGAAAAGGCATGTTCTTAAAACCATATAAAAAAGGATTTGGATTATATTTAAAACCTTATCAACAAAATTTTTAATGAAGCTACCTAAAAGAGCTCTTTCTGATGTAGACTTGAGAAAATATGCAAAACATATTCTTTCTATTATTGATACAATTGTATCAAGACCTTCTAACTTGTTTCGCACATTACTTGTTATTTTCGTGTGTATTATATTTATAAGAAGAGATTCCGGATTGTCTCCTTTTATTGATATTAGTAAATTAATCACGTCAATGAATTTGCGCAAATTTATAAGTGCCATCGAAATCTGGCAAAATTTTACTGGCAGTTTCCAGAAATTTTATTGGGTCAGTCATGGTTGATTCTGTGGTGATATTTTGGTTTGGAGACAAACTTGGGAGTTATATTTGTTGGTATATATGGGGGGGGGGTGTAAATGATAAATCAAGTTCCTTAGAAACTTTTAAAATTTTGTAGTTCAAATTTGTCTAAGATAGTTTCACACTCATTCAAATGTTCTGTAGTCAACTTGCCTCTAATGTCACTAGCTAAGATAATGGATTTGTTATAATATAGTTGTAGCAATTCTAAATGCTTATTAATGGTAATTATACTTGGTTTTTGACCTTTATTTATGCATTTATAGCTTTTATCAAATAGGTTTTTGTATGATTGTAATTTTTCAATTATTGATGACCATTTGGGCTCATCCAAAAGAACACTTTAATATAATATCTAACTGCAAGGTAAGTGATTTAAAATATCTGATAATTACATAAATTTTTTTTTACATAGTTGGAGGAGGAATTTATATATGTATGTTTTATAAATTAAAAAAAAAAAATTGGTTCATTTAACTTAACTTAATGGATAGGCTGTTGCCGATCACCTGGTATTGACTCTTCCGTTCCTTTGATATTGGCTCTTTCGCTTGCTGATTCGGTGTTGGCGATCACCCGGCATGGGCTCTTTCGCTTTTTGTTTTAGTGTTGGCGTTCACCCGGCATGGCTCTTTCGCTTTTAACTTAACTCGTTGCTTTTAAATACGTTGGTGTAATTTTGAAATTATTTTCTGGAACAAATATATGATGATTATTATAATCACTGATAATCCTAAACCCACTTCAACTAGCACATCAACATTATTATTTTGAGTTTGGATCGGTGGGTGCCGTTCATTCTCGTTTTCATTAACTGCTTTGCCTACTTCATAGCCTGCGAATATTACTGGCACTGATTGTATAATTTTTGTCCACCACCCCATTTCAGTATTTAATTTTTTTTACATTGTTTATTTAGTAGGGGCGTTTGTGATTCTAATTTTATTGTTTTTAATTTTTTCGCTTATGAACTTTTACATTTATTTGAAAACAACACAAAATTTATTTACACTGATTGCGAGGTCCGACTTTAGTCTCGGTCGCCATTTGGTATATTTATTTGAATAAAAGTATATTTAGAGTTTTTTTTATCAGCACCGCACTTGGTCTGTACTTTTTCTTTATTAAAACTCTACTGTTCTTTATGAATACTTAGACTTAACTAATATACTGGAAAAAAGATTATATACTATAAAAGAGAATGTCATGCATTCATGTGTTTGCTTTGTGTCGCAACAATTTATCGGTTTTCTTTTAAACATATTGAATTCAATTTTACTTTCTCATATATCCGAATATTTCTTAAGTGTATTGACACAAACTATGAGTAATGCATTTTTCAAGTGTATTGCATTTGGTTTGTAATAATTGTTTAGCTAGACTCTTCTTAGATTTCATATTAATATTTATATGCAATAAAGAAAAAGAAGTATCATATTTTTTTAGTGCCCTAAATATTTGGCATTTTTCTTGTGACACATGAATTCAAAACACATACATAATATGTTATATAAATAATAATAAAAAGTTCTACGAAGGTTTAGACTGAAAATAAATGAAGTCGGTCTATTAACGACTAAAATATGGCCAAAAAATGGTATTCGAAATAATTTTACCTTTAAAAATTTTTGGAAAAAGTTGCGTTGGGATTCATTCCAACAACCTACTGGTCGGTAGTCACAAGCGCTTCTTATACACCACAGAGCAGTTGTATTTTTCATAGTAGTTTACGCGTTTAAGTACATAATATATCTTATTTGTTATAAAATACTAAAACTTCAAATTTTTGACGGAAATTGGTGTGGTTGTTGTAAATTGGCCCTCTTTAGTCACACAATAATCAATACTGAAACGCGTTAATGGGCACATGTAAACATTGTGTGTATACATGTGCAGTCGAAAGCAAAGATTTGTTGTTTCTTTAAACTTATTTTTTGTACGTTTATTAGTATAATATTATGCATGCATATTACAGTATTTTGTATAGCTTATATTTTCTTTTCGTATATAAATAACTATAATTATTATTTATATTAAAGAAATGTAATGGATCATCAAGACACTATGTATGAGTAAATATACAAAATCAATGAAATTCAATTTTAGTTTTGTTTTAAAAATGTATTAATATTTCATTTTTTATGACTATTTGTGATTTCAGAAGAATGGCAAAATTGATGCTTATATCCTGTTTTATTTATACTTGGGTAATTTTAATTATTTTCTATATTCAGGTGCAGAGCGTATTTGTATTTGTACAATGTGATAAAAAATCTTTTGACAATTAAAATTTTGGTTGGATACTTGGTAACACATAACAAAGAAAAAAAATCTCTTCCCGGCTAGAATTTGATAAAAAATGTTTCTTTCATTCTGTAACATCAGTGAGTTAATCTTTTAAAGCACTTCAATTAATTGCATTTTCTATAAAATAAAAACAAAGTTTGATGTAAGAATTTAATTTGATATCAAGCTCCAAAATGTAATTAGCAAAGAAACTAAAAAATTTAAAACCCCGCGAAAATAGCGTATATTCTAAAAATTGCAACTGCAATATTGGAAATTATTCCCAAAATTTATTTTAAAAAAATCATATAATTGGTAATCGGCAGTCAAAAATCTTGAAAAAATCTTTAAAATGCCAAAAATTCTTAAAAATATGAGAATATCAGGAAAATTGTGTGATTCAATCAATATTGATTAAAAAAAAGCAAAATTATAGAGTAAAAAAACTTAAAAAATATCATTTACATTGTGAAAATTAAACTTTTATTAAAAACTATTTTGTATTTGGAATAAAAATTTAAAATGCATTTGTATTTTGAATAAAAGTATTGCAAATACCTACATTCCACAAATTTATATTTAGCTTCTAGATTGCATTATCCAATTGAATAATTTAATGTGGGCTTAATAAAATGTATTCTAAGAATAGTTCGCAATTCGTCAAATATATTTCAAACAATCATTTCCTATCGTATGAACTTTGGATTTTTAGATTGGAATGTTTGGGGAAAATTTCCAAAAATAGTATATGTTATAATATACATATTTGCATTTTTTTTGTTGCATATTTTCGTATTTTCCCCAATTCAACATATACAAAATGATAAGTTAAGATCTTAGGAGATAAAAAATTGATTTCTTCATATTCATATAAAATTAACTGGTCTTACATTCACTAAAAACACCTAAAAAATCATTGTTTAGCGGAATATCGCATTGTTGATTGCACGCACTACGGAATTGGACGCGGATTAATGGTAAAATATTACGAAAATAAGCCGAATTATGGGTTGGATTTGAGAGCAAAAAGCTTTGTGTTTGCGATTTTATCGTAATTTTTCATATTTAGTTCTCTGTCTTACTTAGTAAACGCAGAAGAAGATTTAAATAAAAAATGTTTTTAATTAAATCCATCTGTTTTCTTAGCAGGCTGAATATGAATTACCGAATTCGTATTTTTTAAAACAATTGTGGTTGAAATTCGATTGTGTTTCTATATCAGAAATATACAGGTGATATTGAACCAAAACGTTTATCGTCTGGTCCAACCGCAATACAGATAAGTAAATGGAAAAGTTAACAAAATTTTAAAAAGACAACTCTCAGAATACCACTAGCTTACATACATATGTACATCATACGAGGTTCAAAGAAAAAATTAAATTAAAATAATGAATTAAAATATGTTGTTATATTTTATAATTTAAAATTTTTTCTTACACCGTCAAGTTATTTTCATTTTTGGCATTATTATTATATTATATCAAATAAAAACGTCGACAACTTACTGAATTCATGATATAATTATTTTATCACTGTACAAAATCCTATCTGATAACATATTGGATATTTTTGAAAAATAAACCTTTTAGCGTTCATAAATTTGGAAAAAACGCAAAAATTAAAAAAATATTATAAATGAGATTGTGCCTGGTTTTTTAAATAAATTGTGGAACAAACTTTTTCAAATAAAAAGTAAAAGTAATAAAAACAACTAAAATGTATCGATAATTCTAAAAAAAATAGCATTGTGTTGTGTTCAGGATTCGGAACCGTGCCACCGGGTAAGAAGGTTCGTTTTTTTAAGAATTTTTGATAGCTTTAAATTATTTTCAATATGAAGATAATATTGGAACATTTTAATCATTAGACTAGCAGATTTATGTAATAGGTGTCAATATTTTTTATCTATTTTGGGAGAATTTCTTCATTATTAAACCTGTTCTTACGTTTCAAATCATTTCTTTTTTTAGTCGAAGACCGCTTGGCTTATTGATAAAGACGTTGAAACACTTCTTGGATGTGTGAAAAAATATATAAGTGCTAATAAGGGGATGTTAATATTTTTATAATGCACTCTAGGCAAGAAAGTGTTACAAATTTGTTACGAAATTCATAATTTATGGCTGACTTCATAAACGCAGTTTGCAAAGCAACGCTAGAATGCCTTGTAAACTCATGCTTCCACTGTTGCTTTGCAAGCTGTGTTTATTAAATCAGCCTATACTATGAAATAGAGATTAGAACCAACAATGCGTGATCGTGATTAATTTTTTATTTCCATCACGTGAGGGTGCGTCCGTGAGACGGTGAGTGGCATTTTTTTGGTTTAATGTAATTTTTTCCTTATAAGTTCTTTTTTTAAATTTTTTTTCGTATTTCGTGGGCGTGAATTTTCGTGATATATAAGGGTATATAAGATTCGGCACAGCCGAATATATCTCTCTTACTTGTTTTACTTTAACATTGAGATATATACTATGCTATCTCTTACAAAAATGTTCTTAAGATCTCAATAAAAATTTTTCTAGAACATATGAACTTCCTAGGAATGATTCTTAATACGGTTTATTTAGCGCTTAGGTAGCCGCAAAATTTAAAAATTTTCCGAATATTTTTTAATTTCATTTGTTTTTTCTTTACTTCAACATTGAAATACATACTATGCTATCTATTACAAATATTTTCCCTAGATCTCAATAAACAGGTTTCTAGAACATATGAACTTCCTAGGAATGATTCTTAATACGGCTTAGGTAACCGAAAATTGCAAAATATCCCGAAAATTTTTTAAATTCATTTGTTTTTTCTTTACTTTAACATTGAGATACATACTATGCTATATATTACAGAAATGTTTCTAAGATCTCAATAAACAGTTTTCTAGAACATACGAACTTCCTAGGAATGATTATTAATACTGTTAAGGTAGCGCTTAGGTAGCCGCAAAATTGAAAAATTTCCCGATTTCAAATTTCATTTGTTTTATTTCTCACTTCTACATTGAGATACATACTTTGCTGTATCTTACAAAAATGTTCCTAAGATCTCAATAAACAGTTTTTTGGAACATATGAACTTCCTAGGAATGATTCTTAATACGGTTTAGGTAGCGCTTAGGTACCCGCAAAATTAAAAAATTTTCCGAAAATTTTTCAATTTCATTTGTTTTTTCTTTACTTTAACATTGAGATACACACTACGCTATCTATTATTAAAATGTTCCTAAAATCTCAGTAAACAGCTTTCTAGAACATATGAACTTCCTAGGAATGATTCTTAATACGGTTTAGGTAGCGCTTAGGTAGCCGTAAAAGTAAAAAAAAATCCCGAAATGTTTTAATTTCATTTGTTTTTTCTTTACTTCAACATTGAGATACATACTCTGCTATCTCTTACAAAAATGTTTCTAAGATCTCAATAAACAGTTTTCTAGAACATACGAACTTCCTAGGAATGATTATTAATACTGTTAAGGTAGCGCTTAGGTAGCCGCAAAATTGAAAAATTTCCCGAATATTTTTTAATTTCCTTTGTTTTTTCTTTACTTCAACATTGAGATGTATACTATGCTATTTATCACAGAAATGTTCCTAAGCTGTCATAAACAGTTTTCTATAACATACGAACTTCCTAGGAATGATTCTTAATACGGTTACGTAGCGCTTAGGTAGCCGCAAAAGTGAAAAATTTCCTAAAATTTTTTTAATTTCATTTGTTTTATTTTTCACTTCAACATTGAGATACATACTATGCTATCTCTTACAAAAATGTTCTTAAGATCTCAATAAACAGTTTTCTAGAACATATGAACTTCCTAGGAATGATACCTAATACGGCTTAGGTAGCCGCAAAAGTGCACAATTTTCCAAAAATTTTTTAATTTCATTTGTTTTTTCTTCACTTCAACATTAAAATTCGTACTACGCTCTCTATTACAAAAATGTCCCTAAGATCTCAATAAACAGTTTTCTAGAACATATGATTCTTAATATGGTTTAGGTAGCGCTTAGATAGCCGCAAAAGTGAACAATTTCCCGAAAATTTTTTAATTTCATTTGTTTTTTCTTTACTCCAACATTGAGATACATACTATGCTATCTAGTACAAAAATGTTTCTAAGATTTCAGTAAACAGTTTTCTAGAACATATGAATTTCCTAGGAATGATTCTTAATACGGCTTAGGTAGCCGCAAAAGTGAACAATTTTCCGAAAAATTTTTAAATTCATTTTTTTTTGTTTACTTTAACATTGAAAAACATACTGTTCTATCTATTACAAAAATGTTCCTAAGATCTCAATAAACGGTTTTATAGAACATATGAACTTCCTAGGAATGATTCATAATATGGTTAAGGTATAGCTTAAGTAGCCGCAAAATTGAAAAAATTTCCCGAATATTTTTTAATATCATTTGTTTTTTCTTTACTTCAACATTGAGATACATACTGTTCTATCTATTACAGAAATGTTTCTAAGATCGCAATAAACAGTTTTCTAGAAGATACGAACTTCCTGGGAATGATTATTAATACTGTTAAGGTAGCGCTTAGGTAGCCGCAAAATTGAAAAATTTCCCGAATACTTTTTATTTTCATTTGTTTTATTCTTCACTTCTACATTGAGATACATACTTTGCTGTCTCTTACAAAAATGTTCCTAAGATCTCAATAAACAGTTTTTTTGGAACATATGAACTTCCTAGGAATGATTCTTAATACGGTTTAGGTAGCGCTTAGGTACCCGCAAAATTAAAAAAATTTTCCGAAAACAATAAACAGTTTTATAGAACATATGAACTTCCTAGGAATGATTCTTAATACGGTTAACGTAGCGCTTAGGTAGCCGCAAAAGTAAAAAATTTCCCAAAATTTTTTTAATTTCATTTGTTTTATTTTTCACTTCAACATTGAGGTACATACTATGATATCTCTTACAAAAATGTTCTTAAGATCTCAATAAACAGTTTTCTAGAACATATGAACTTCCTAGGAATGATTCTTAATACGGTTAGGTAGCCGCAAAATTGAAAAATTTCCTGAAAATTTTTTAATTTTATTTGTTTTTTCTTAACTTCAACATTGAGATATATACTATGCTATCTATTAGAATAATATTCCTAAGATCTCAATAAACAGTTTTATAGAAAGTAGTGTGTTTTTGCCGGTTCGCTATCAAGTTTTTCATATAAAATGAATGTGCATGCCTGGCTGGGAAACGTGATCGTTAAAAATAGTTTTTGTTAGGTAATTAAGTGTATTTATTATGAAAATGCGTTTTCCATCATTGGATGGTTGTTTGTATTAGGAGGTTTCATAAAATTTCTATTGTGTATTAAGGGTTTTCAAAAAAAAATTTATATGTAAATTTTTTATTTGTTTTCACATGCCTGATTTGAGAGTCAGTCAGGGCTTCTCTATTGAATATCACCCCTGAAACTTCCGTACGAACACCCCTACCCGGGCACCTATATTGAGCAAATCTGTTGAATGTTTGTCAGGAAGCTGGAAATTTTCTTCATAGGTACAAAATATTTCACCAAGTTAAATATGAACCTCCCTACTAATTTTTTTCAGTTTTGATTGCTGAAAGAAAATGAAACTAATAAAAAAAGGGCATTTCGGTCTATTTTTATTACCCTTGTCATTTCTGTCTATTCATTAGCACTTTTTTTTATTGCACTTGATAAGATGCATCAACTTAGGGCTTGTGTTTTTTCTTTTGTTTAAAGTAAACCATAAATGTTTGATTGTGTCCTCTATTGTCTGTCTATTTTTAATGAAAAATAAGGGTGGGAGAAAGTGAAACCTTGTATATTTTTAAATGCATTCATATGTCGTGTATGTACATATGTGTGCACATTTATATCGCTATTAGTCAGTTTCAGTGAGCTCGATAGAATATTTTATTATATTGCGCATGTATGCGTGTGTTTTCATTGGATCATTTTCTGTCTGTCCTTCTCTACCGTCTGTCTTTTTTATTGAGGTCGATCTTTTTATTTTTTTTTATAAAAAAAGGGTATGAGAAAATTCTTAAACACATACGCATTTCGCTCTATTTTTATTACCCTTGTCCTTTTTGAAATTCCTTATCCTTTCTGGCTATTCATTAGCATTTTCTTTTTATTGCATTTGGCTTTTCCGTTTATCTTTTTTATTGCGGTTGATCTTTTTATTTATTGAAAATTTTGAGTTGACATTTTTAGGAGTGTCTGTCTACCGTCTGGCTATTTTTAAAGAAAAATATGGGTGCGGGAAAATTTGTTAAACACCTGCGCATCTAGGTAGCCGCAAAATTGAAAAATTTCCCGAAAATTTTTTTATTTTATTTGTTTTTTCTTAACTTCAACATTGAGATATATACTATGCTATCTATTAGAATAATATTCCTAAGATCTCAATAAACAGTTTTATAGAAAGTAGTGTGTTTTTGCCGGTTCGCTATCAAGTTTTTCATATAAAATGAATGTGCATGCCTGGCTGGGAAACGTGATCGTTAAAAATAGTTTTTGTTAGGTAATTAAGTGTATTTATTATGAAAATGCGTTTTCCATCATTGGATGGTTGTTTGTATTAGGAGGTTTCATAAAATTTCTATTGTGTATTAAGGGTTTTCAAAAAAAAATTTATATGTAAATTTTTTATTTGTTTTCACATGCCTGATTTGAGAGTCAGTCAGGGCTTCTCTATTGAATATCACCCCTGAAACTTCCGTACGAACACCCCTACCCGGGCACCTATATTGAGCAACTCTGTTGAATGTTTGTCAGGAAGCTGGAAATTTTCTTCATAGGTACAAAATATTTCACCAAGTTAAATATGAACCTCCCTACTAATTTTTTTCAGTTTTGATTGCTGAAAGAAAATGAAACTAATAAAAAAAGGGCATTTCGGTCTATTTTTATTACCCTTGTCATTTCTGTCTATTCATTAGCACTTTTTTTTTATTGCACTTGATAAGATGCATCAACTTAGGGCTTGTGTTTTTTCTTTTGTTTAAAGTAAACCATAAATGTTTGATTGTGTCCTCTATTGTCTGTCTATTTTTAATGAAAAATAAGGGTGGGAGAAAGTGAAACCTTGTATATTTTTAAATGCATTCATATGTCGTGTATGTACATATGTGTGCACATTTATATCGCTATTAGTCAGTTTCAGTGAGCTCGATAGAATATTTTATTATATTGCGCATGTATGCGTGTGTTTTCATTGGATCATTTTCTGTCTGTCCTTCTCTACCGTCTGTCTTTTTTATTGAGGTCGATCTTTTTATTTTTTTTTATAAAAAAAGGGTATGAGAAAATTCTTAAACACATACGCATTTCGCTCTATTTTTATTACCCTTGTCCTTTTTGAAATTCCTTATCCTTTCTGGCTATTCATTAGCATTTTCTTTTTATTGCATTTGGCTTTTCCGTTTATCTTTTTTATTGCGGTTGATCTTTTTATTTATTGAAAATTGTGAGTTGACATTTTTAGGAGTGTCTGTCTACCGTCTGGCTATTTTTAATGAAAAATATGGGTGCGGGAAAATTTGTTAAACACCTGCGCATCTAGGTAGCCGCAAAATTGAAAAATTTCCCGAAAATTTTTTTATTTTATTTGTTTTTTCTTTTCTTCAACAATGAGATATATACTATGCTATCTATTAGAATAATATTCCTAAGATCTCAATAAAAAGTTTTCTAGAACATATGAACTTCCTAGGAATGATACCTAATACGGCTTAGGTAGCCGCAAAAGTGCACAATTTTCCGAAAATTTTTAATTTCATTTGTTTTTTCTTCACTCCGACATTAAAATACGTACTACGCTCTCCATTACAAAAATGTCCCTGAGATCTCAATAAACAGTTTTCTAGAACATATGATTCTTAATACGGTTTAGGTAGCGCTTAGATAGCCGCAAAAGTGAACAATTTCCCGAAAATTTTTTAATTTCATTTGTTTTTTCTTTACGTCAACATTGAGATACATACTATGCTATCTAGTACAAAAATGTTTCTAAGATTTCAGTAAACAGTTTTCTAGAACATATGAATTTCCTAGGAATGATTCTTACTACGGCTTAGGTAGCCGCAAAAGTGAACAATTTTCCGAAAATTTTTTAAATTCATTTTTTTTCTTTACTTCAACATTGAGATACATACTGTTCTATCTATTACAGAAATGTTTCTAAGATCTCAATAAACAGTTTTCTAGAAGATACGAACTTCCTGGGAATGATTATTAATACTGTTAAGGTAGCGCTTAGGTAGCCGCAAAATTGAAAAATTTCCGGAATACTTCTTATTTTCATTTGTTTTATTTTTCACTTCTATAATGAGATACATACTTTGCTGTCTCTTACAAAAATGTTTCTAAGATCTCAATGAACAGTTTTCTAGAACATACGAACTTCCTAGGAATGATTATTAATACTGTTAAGGTAGCGCTTAGGTAGCCGCAAAATTGAAAAATTTCCCGAAAACAATAAACAGTTTTATAGAACATATGAACTTCCTAGGAATGATTCATAATATGGTTAAGGTATAGCTTAAGTAGCCGCAAAATTGAAAAATTTCCCGAATATTTTTTAATATCATTTGTTTTTCCTTTACTTCAACATTGAGAAGTATACTATGCTATTTATCACAGAAATGTTCCTAAGCTGTCATTAAACATTTTTCTATCACATACGAACTTCCTAGGATTGATTCTTAATTCGGTTAACGTAGCGCTTAGGTAGCCGCAAAAGTGAAAAATTTCCCGAAAATTTTTTAATTTTATTTGTTTTTTCTTAACTTCAACATTGAGATATATGCTATGCTATCTATTAGAATAATATTCCTCAGATCTCAGTAAACAGTTTTCTAGAACATATGAACTTCCTAGGAATGATACCTATACGGCTTATGTAGCCGCAAAAGTGCACAATTTTCCAAAAAATTTTTAATTTCATTTGTTTTTTCTTCACTTCAACATTAAAATACGTACTACGCTCTCCATTACAAAAATGTCCCTGAGATCTCAATAAACAGTTTTCTAGAACATATGATTCTTAATACGGTTTAGGTAGCGCTTAGATAGCCGCAAAAGTGAACAATTTCCCGAAAATTTTTTAATTTCATTTGTTTTTTCTTTACTTCAACATTGAGATACATACTATGCTATCTAGTACAAAAATGTTTCTAAGATTTCAGTAAACAGTTTTCTAGAACATATGAATTTCCTAGGAATGATTCTTAATACGGCTTAGGTAGACGCAAAAGTGAACAATTTTCCGAAAAATTTTTAAATTCATTTTTTTTTGTTTACTTTAACATTGAAAAACATACTGTTCTATCTATTACAAAAATGTTCCTAAGATCTCAATAAACGGTTTTATAGAACATATGAACTTCCTAGGAATGATTCATAATATGGTTAAGGTATAGCTTAAGTAGCCGCAAAATTGAAAAAATTTCCCGAATATTTTTTAATATCATTTGTTTTTTCTTTACTTCAACATTGAGATACATACTGTTCTATCTATTACAGAAATGTTTCTAAGATCGCAATAAACAGTTTTCTAGAAGATACGAACTTCCTGGGAATGATTATTAATACTGTTAAGGTAGCGCTTAGGTAGCCGCAAAATTGAAAAATTTCCCGAATACTTTTTATTTTCATTTGTTTTATTCTTCACTTCTACATTGAGATACATACTTTGCTGTCTCTTACAAAAATGTTCCTAAGATCTCAATAAACAGTTTTTTTGGAACATATGAACTTCCTAGGAATGATTCTTAATACGGTTTAGGTAGCGCTTAGGTACCCGCAAAATTAAAAAAATTTTCCGAAAACAATAAACAGTTTTATAGAACATATGAACTTCCTAGGAATGATTCTTAATACGGTTAACGTAGCGCTTAGGTAGCCGCAAAAGTAAAAAATTTCCCAAAATTTTTTTAATTTCATTTGTTTTATTTTTCACTTCAACATTGAGGTACATACTATGCTATCTCTTACAAAAATGTTCTTAAGATCTCAATAAACAGTTTTCTAGAACATATGAACTTCCTAGGAATGATTCTTAATACGGTTAGGTAGCCGCAAAATTGAAAAATTTCCTGAAAATTTTTTAATTTTATTTGTTTTTTCTTAACTTCAACATTGAGATATATACTATGCTATCTATTAGAATAATATTCCTAAGATCTCAATAAACAGTTTTATAGAAAGTAGTGTGTTTTTGCCGGTTCGCTATCAAGTTTTTCATATAAAATGAATGTGCATGCCTGGCTGGGAAACGTGATCGTTAAAAATAGTTTTTGTTAGGTAATTAAGTGTATTTATTATGAAAATGCGTTTTCCATCATTGGATGGTTGTTTGTATTAGGAGGTTTCATAAAATTTCTATTGTGTATTAAGGGTTTTCAAAAAAAAATTTATATGTAAATTTTTTATTTGTTTTCACATGCCTGATTTGAGAGCCAGTCTGGGCTTCTCTATTGAATATCACCCCTGAAACTTCCGTACGAACACCCCTACCCGGGCACCTATATTGAGCAACTCTGTTGAATGTTTGTCAGGAAGCTGGAAATTTTCTTCATAGGAACAAAATATTTCACCAAGTTAAATATGAACTTCCCTACTAATTTTTTTCAATTTTGATTGCTGAAAGAAAATGAAACTAATAAAAAAAGGGCATTTCGGTCTATTTTTATTACCCTTGTCATTTCTGTCTATTCATTAGCACTTTTTTTTTATTGCACTTGATAAGATGCATCAACTTAGGGCTTGTGTTTTTTCTTTTGTTTAAAGTAAACCATAAATGTTTGATTGTGTCCTCTATTGTCTGTCTATTTTTAATGAAAAATAAGGGTGGGAGAAAGTGAAACCTTGTATATTTTTAAATGCATTCATATGTCGTGTATGTACATATGTGTGCACATTTATATCGCTATTAGTCAGTTTCAGTGAGCTCGATAGAATATTTTATTATATTGCGCATGTATGCGTGTGTTTTCATTGGATCATTTTCTGTCTGTCCTTCTCTACCGTCTGTCTTTTTTATTGAGGTCGATCTTTTTATTTTTTTTTTATAAAAAAAGGGTATGAGAAAATTCTTAAACACATACGCATTTCGCTCTATTTTTATTACCCTTGTCCTTTTTGAAATTCCTTATCCTTTCTGGCTATTCATTAGCATTTTCTTTTTATTGCATTTGGCTTTTCCGTTTATCTTTTTTATTGCGGTTGATCTTTTTATTTATTGAAAATTTTGAGTTGACATTTTTAGGAGTGTCTGTCTACCGTCTGGCTATTTTTAATGAAAAATATGGGTGCGGGAAAATTTGTTAAACACCTGCGCATCTAGGTAGCCGCAAAATTGAAAAATTTCCCGAAAATTTTTTTATTTTATTTGTTTTTTCTTTTCTTCAACAATGAGATATATACTATGCTATCTATTAGAATAATATTCCTAAGATCTCAATAAAAAGTTTTCTAGAACATATGAACTTCCTAGGAATGATACCTAATACGGCTTAGGTAGCCGCAAAAGTGCACAATTTTCCGAAAATTTTTAATTTCATTTGTTTTTTCTTCACTCCGACATTAAAATACGTACTACGCTCTCCATTACAAAAATGTCCCTGAGATCTCAATAAACAGTTTTCTAGAACATATGATTCTTAATACGGTTTAGGTAGCGCTTAGATAGCCGCAAAAGTGAACAATTTCCCGAAAATTTTTTAATTTCATTTGTTTTTTCTTTACGTCAACATTGAGATACATACTATGCTATCTAGTACAAAAATGTTTCTAAGATTTCAGTAAACAGTTTTCTAGAACATATGAATTTCCTAGGAATGATTCTTAATACGGCTTAGGTAGCCGCAAAAGTGAACAATTTTCCGAAAATTTTTTAAATTCATTTTTTTTTTCTTTACTTCAACATTGAGATACATACTGTTCTATCTATTACAGAAATGTTTCTAAGATCTCAATAAACAGTTTTCTAGAAGATACGAACTTCCTGGGAATGATTATTAATACTGTTAAGGTAGCGCTTAGGTAGCCGCAAAATTTAAAAATTTCCGGAATACTTTTTATTTTCATTTGTTTTATTTTTCACTTCTACAATGAGATACATACTTTGCTGTCTCTTACAAAAATGTTCCTAAGATCTCAATAAACAGTTTTTCTGGAACATATGAACTTCCTAGGAATGATTCTTAATACGGTTTAGGTAGCGCTAAGGTACCCGTAAAATTAAAAAATTTTCCGAAAACAATAAACAGTTTTATAGAACATATGAACTTCCTAGGAATGATTCTTAATACGGTTAAGGTATAGCTTAGGTACCCGCAAAATTGAAAAATTTCCCGAATATTTTTTAATTTCATTTGTTTTTTCTTTACTTCAACAATGAGATATATACTATGCTATTTATCACAGAAATGTTCCTAAGCTGTCAATAAACAATAACATACGAACTTCCTAGGAATGATTCTTAATACGGTTAACGTAGCGCTTAGGTAGCCGCAAAAGTGAACAATTTCCCAAAATTTTTTTAATTTCATTTGTTTTATTTTTCACTTCTACAATGAGATACATACTATGCTATCTCTTACAAAAATTTTCTTAAGATCTCAATAAACAGTTTTCTAGAACATATGAACTTCCTAGGAATGATTTTTAATACGGTTAGGTAGTCGCAAAATTGAAAAATTTTCCAAAAAATTTTTAATTTCATTTGTTTTTTCTTCACTTCAACATTAAAATTCGTACTACGATCTCTATTACAAAAATGTCCCTAAGATCTCAACAAACAGTTTTCTAGAACATATGATTCTTAATACGGTTTAGGTAGCGCTTAGATAGCCGCAAAAGTAAAAAAAAATCCCGAAATGTTTTAATTTCATTTGTTTTTTCTTTACATCAACATTGAGATTTATACTATGCTATCTCTTACAAAAATGTTCTTAAGATCTCAATAAACAGTTTTCTAGAACATATGAACTTCCTAGGAATGATTCTTAATACGGTTAGGTAGCCGCAAAATTGAAAAATTTCCCGAAAATTTTTTTATTTTATTTGTTTTTTCTTTTCTTCAACATTGAGATATATACTATGCTATCTATTAGAATAATATTCCTAAGATCTCAATAAAAAGTTTTCTAGAACATATGAACTTCCTAGGAATGATACCTAATACGGCTAAGTTAGCCGCAAAAGTGCGCAATTTTCCGAAAATTTTTTAAATTCATTTTTTTTTTGTTTACTTTAACATTGAAATACATACTGTTCTATCTATTACAATAATGTTCCTAAGATCTCAATAAACAGTTTTCTAGATCATATGAACTTCTTAGGAATGATTCTTAATACGGTTTAGGTAGCCGCAAAATTGAAAAATTGCCCGAAAATTTTTTAATTTCATTTGTTTTTTCTTTAATTCAACATTGAGATACATACTATGCTATATAGTACAAAAATGTTTCTAAGATTTCAGTTAACAGTTTTCTAGAACATATGAATTTCCTAGGAATGATTCTTAATACAGCTTAGCTAGCCGCAAAACTGAACAATTTTCCGAAAATTTTTTAAATTCATTTGTTTTTTGTTTACTTTAACATTGAAATACATACTGTTCTATCTATTACAGAAATGTTTCTAAGATCTCAATGAACAGTTTTCTAGAACATACGAACTTCCTAGGAATGATTATTAATACTGTTAAGGTAGCGCTTAGGTAGCCGCAAAATTGAAAAATTTCCCGAATATTTTTTATTTTCATTTGTTTTATTTTTCACTTCTACATTGAGATATGTACATACTTTGCTGTCTCTTACAAAAATGTTCCTAAGATCTCAATAAACAGTTTTTTTGGAACATATGAACATCCTAGGAATGATTCTTAATACGGTTTAGGTAGCGCTTAGGTACCCGCAAATCTAAAAATTTTCCGAATACAATAAACAGTTTTATAGAACATATGAACTTCCTAGGAATGATTCATAATATGGTTAAGGTATAGCTTAAGTAGTATGAATAAGGGGTTTCTAGATAGAAATGTGCAAAGGATAAATGTGCATACCTTAACCCTTTAACGGTCGATGGGGTTAAATTCGACCCCATGATATTTTGTGTTATGAGGCGGCAGCGTGTTCGGTTTTGCTTAAAGTGAAGTCGTGGTGGGGGGTTCGGTTTTGCTTAAAGTGATGTCGTGGTAGGGGGTTCGGTTTTGCTTAAAGTGAAGTCGTGGTGGGGGGTTCGGTTTTGCTTAAAGTGAAGTCGTGGTGGGGGGGTTCGGTTTTGCTTAAAGTGAAGTCGTGGTGGGGGGTTCGGTTTTGCTTAAAGTGAAGTCGTGGTGGGGGGTTCGGTTATGAGGCGGCAGCGTGTTCGGTTTTGCTTAAAGTGAAGTCGTGGTGGGGGGTTCGGTTTTGCTTAAAGTGAAGTCGTGGTGGATGTTATTTTTGTTGAAGTGAAGTCGTAACATTTAATGTGTTCGTTAGAGGGTTAATACAATATGAATTAAACTACATTAGGGCGGTTTACGAAAGTCTGTGATTTTTTTGCTAGTATTTAATAAATAAAATTCATTTACTGCGGTATATATTAATATCCCTAATACTATTTGTTATCAGTATAAAATGTTAACCACATTATTTAATTAAGTGTAGTGGTAATAAAATGAAATCAAATTAATAAAATATATTCATTGTTGTACTAAACTCTAAGGTGTGATTATACTTTTAGTTATTTATTCACAAAAAAAAATTAATAAAATAAATCAAATTAAAATGGGTGGCAACTTTATTTGTGATATCTGTGGAAAAGTGTACAGCCGCAACTTTTCATTAAATAGACATATCAGGATGCATCATCATCAAGGTTATTCATTAAGGTGTACGACTTGCAACATTAATTTTTCAAGTAAGCAAGATTATCTTAAACATATCCACTTAATAGAGCATCAAAATAATCAAAAGAAAGAAATTATACACTGTAAGGAGTGTAAAGAAGATGTAGTAAGGAAACTGTGGATATATCATCAACGCACAAACAAACATAAAGATAATTGTTTAAAAATTGTTGATGAAATCAATAATATAAAGTGTTTAGATGTTTGTTTCAAAAACCGTATTACTACATTTCGGTTTAAAAACAACAATATGGATAATCTAAATCCCGAATTGTTTTTCAATAACATAAAGGATAATGTAGCATGTGTTTTGAAAGATCATCTACAAAAACATACAAGTTTAAAATTTAATTTCGAATTACTCTGTGAATATATGAAGATGAAAGACGATGAAGAACCCATAATTACCATAATACTACATCAAACAAAAATGTATATTTTGTCTTTAACTAACCATATGAATGATATTGAAAGATTTTATGCAAATAAATGTGAAATAATTATGCAAAAAATGGATGAGTTCCAAGAACGTGATAGTGGTTTTGCGTTAACAAAAATTAATCACCTTGATGTTAATATTAATAAATATGCATGTATAAAAGGTTCACAGTATATTTCTTTACCAACATACATATCAAAAAAAAAGCTTGTGTTAATATACAAAACAATGACGTATACCGTTTTAAGTGGGCTATAATTTCAGCGCTATATCCAATAGAAAATAATAGTGTAATTTGTTCTTCGTACAACATAACCAACATTCAAGATGATATTATAGTCCTGGAAAATAATATATTATTAAATTTTAAAAATTTAAATTTCCCGCTATCTGTCAACAAAATACAGCAGTTTGAAGACAACAACCCGGGAATAAGCATAAATGTCTTTGGTCTGGAAAGATCTTTTGAAAAGAAGAAGAAAACATCTATACTTGAAAAAGATACGTATTTAGAAGTTTATAATGTTGTGGGACCATATTATTTCTCTCAAGAAGAAAAAAGTAAACATATAAATTTATTATTGATGGAAGATGAAGAACGATTCCATTATGTCTGGATAAAAAATATATCAAGGTATGTTTATCGTTATTTAAATTTATACTCAAAGTGAAATTAAACTAATTAAAAAAATGTTTCCTTTTATATTTCTTTAATTATAGATTATTAAGAAGTCAATTTACAAAACATAAAAATAAGGTGTATATTTGTAATACATGCCTCATACACTTTTACAAAGAATCATCTTTAAAGAAACATAAGGAGGAATGCAACAAAATTGTAACTATAATGCCAACCGATAAAAATTCTATACTTAGATTTAAGAATCATAAAAACCAACTAGATGTTCCGTTTGTAGTTTATGCAGATTTCGAATGTATTCTGGAATCAGTTGATATTCAAAACTCAGCTAATATTAATTCAGTACAAAAGCATATTCCATTTGCATTTAGTTATTATATTAAATGTTCCTATAATTCTAGTTTAGATATACATAGAATTTATAGTGGTGAAAATGCATCAACACATTTTTTTAAAAGTTTAGTCGAGGACGCATTATATATTTATAGTAACTATTTGAGTGTAGTAATACCAATGAAACCTTTAACGTTTATACAACAAAAAAGACAAGATGAAGATATGAATTGTCATATATGCGGTGAAATCATATCTATTGGAGATAAAGTAACTGACCATTGTCATCTAACAGGTGATTATAGAGGTCCTGCACATAATATATGTAACTTAGAGTATCAAATTGGAAATTTTATCCCTATATTTTCTCACAACCTTTCGGCATATGATTGTCATTTATTTATAAGAGAACTTTCATCAGTAGCAGGTGATATAAAAATCATTCCTTTAAATAAGGAATTATATGTATCCGTATCGAAGAGAATTAGGGTGAGTGAAAAAGATACTATTGAGCTACGTTTTCTCGATTCATATCGTTTTATAGCATCAAGTTTAGATCAACTTGCAGGTTTCTTGTCTGATGATGATTTAAAAACTATAAAATCGGTTTGTTTAAATGATAATGAATTTGATTTAATGAAACGTAAAGGTGTCTTTCCCTATAATTATTTGGATTCAAAGAATCGTCTCATGGAAACACAATTACCACCTCGTTCTCTCTTCTTTAATAAACTAACTGATGAAGCGTGTATTGAAGATAATTATAAACATGCTGAAAAGGTATGGAATACATTTATATGTACGACTCTCTTGGACTATTTACTATTATACTTGAAAGTAGATGTTTTATTACTATGTGATGTTTTTGAAAATTTCCGTAAAGTTTGCAAAAACATTTATAATTTAGGTCCATGCCAATATTATACTGTTCCTGGATTATCTTGGGATGCAATGTTGAAAAAAACAAGAATAGAGTTAGAACTATTAACTGACATTAACATGTATAATTTTGTTACACGTGGTATTAGGGGAGGAATTGTTCAATGTTGTAAACGACATTCTGTAGCTAACAATAAATATGTAAGTGATTATGATTCTACTAAAGAATCGAATTATCTTATTTATTTAGATGTAAACAATTTATACGGTTATGTCATGTCGCAGTACCTTCCTTATAAAAATTTTGAATGGGTTGAAAACATTGAAAATTTTATTTTTAATGCTGTGGAAGATGATTCACCATTAGGGTATATATTGGAAGTGGATTTAGAATATCCATCCACCATGCACGATCATCACAATGATTTCCCATTTTGTGCAGAAAATAAAAAAAATGAACATATGAAACAGTCTAAATTAATAACGGATTTAAATGATAAAACAAAATATGTAATACACTATAGAAATCTTAAACAATGTATTAAACATGGTCTTATTCTAAAGAAAATTCATAGAATTCTTAAATTCAATCAGTCGGATTGGTTGAAAAGGTATATTGATTTAAATAATGATCATAGAACCAATGCCGAAAATGAATTTGAAAAAAATTTTTTTAAACTTTTAAATAATGCGGTATACGGTAAAACAATGGAAAATGTAGCTAAGAGAAAAGATGTTAAAATAGTTTGTTCATGGGAGAGTAGAGGTAAGAGGTTGGGAGCTAGAGCTCTTATAGCTAAGCCAAATTTCCATAGTTTACTTAAGATTCAAGAAGAAATGATTGTCATTGAAATGAGTCGAGTGCGAACGGAATATAATAAACCAATTTATATTGGGTTTTCTGTTCTAGAATTATCTAAGTTGAAAATGTATAATTTCCATTATGAATACATGAAACCTAAATATCAGGAAAATATTTATCTGAATTATATGGATACTGATTCCTTTGTTTACGATATTAAGACATATGATCTATATAAGGATATTCTAGATGATATCATCTTACAGTTTGATACGTCTGCTTATCCGAAAGATAATGTTTTTAATATACCCTTGTTAAACAAAAAGGTTTTAGGAATGATGAAGGATGAATGTAATGGTAAAATAATTAAAGAGTTCATTGGTTTACGCGCTAAAATGTATTCAATTAAAATTGATGAAGAGGAAAAAGAAATTAAAAAAATTAAAGGAGTTAAAAAATGCGTAACCAATAGACTAACGATTAATGACTTTAGAAAATGTTTATTTGAAAAAAATGTACTATGATTCTATGTATGTATTTAGATCAAAGATTCATGAAATATATACTCAACACATTAGTAAATTAGCATTAAGTTATTTAGATGATAAGCGATTTATTAGAGATAATAGTATTAATACATATACATGGGGACATTATGCAATAAATAGTCAACAACCATCATCATCATCATCATATCCCAATGAAAATGTATTAACATCATCTTCAAGTGATAATATTGTACAATAGTATTAAGTGATTTTAGATTATAAGTGAATATATAACGTGAAAAAACAATAAATAAATAAATAAATAAAGAATATCATTAAAATATTTTAGTTTGTCTTTATTTTAAACTATAGTTATCTATTGAATAGGAATTTTAAACACAAGTAACCACAATTTGTTTTTGTGTGAATAAAATTTAATCGTGCTTGTTCTTAACCTTACTCAACTAAGTTGATATAAAATTTAATCATTTAGAAATAAAAAAAAAATAAAAACAAAACTTTTTTATATATTATTTTATTTTTTTGAGAATTTTATAATATAATAAAAATAAATCTCATATTGAAGTATATATAATATTATTGAAGTTCATCTTTATTGATCCAATAATTATGTTGATTGGAAAATCCCAACCATTTTACGTACGCCTGGTGCCCCTTAGTTTTAATAACATTTTCAATCAAGTATGTATTTAGAAAATGTGTCTTTAATAGTTCATGTTCATAGAATCCACCAACAATCGGATTCCTTTGATAGTCTTCTAATAAATAAGTAATGGGATTTGTGTTCTGTAAAGTACGAATTTTAAAAATTTCAGTTGTCCAGTTTGGAGTATATCCTTTTGCAAAAATATGTTTATATTTGCTGATTCGAACGTGATCTCCAACTTTTAGTTTACCAAATTTATATATTTTGGGATGATTATAGGCTTGTTTTAATATAGAACTTTCATTTTCTATGTTAACAGCATTTGGCTTCATTCCAATTGTTCTATGTTTTTTATTATTATATTCATTAATTAAATCCTTACATATATGTATCCATTGATAATTTCCTTGTAGACTAAACTTTTTCCACATCATTCCTTTTAGAGTTCTATTAAATCGTTCTACAATAGACGCTTTCATGATACTATATGTAGAATAGTGGTTGATATTATGTCTTATCATCAAGTTTTGAAATATTTTATTATAGAACTCTTTACCATTATCTGTTTGCAAGTTTTTTGGAATTCTCTTTAGCGAAAAAATAGATTGCATAGCATTGGTTATATCTTCACTACTTTTAGATTTTACGGGTACAGCCCAAGCAAACTTTGAAAATGTATCTATAACTGTTAAAATAAATCTATAGCCTTTGTTATATTTTGAGTAAACGCCCATTTCAACAAGATCTGCTTGCCAAAGATCATCAATTCCCTTGATCACCACTCGACGTCGAATGAAATTTCTACGTGCTTGCTTATGAAGCTCCTGAACCACTTCTTGTCGCTCCATTTCTAACATCTATCTTAGATTACATCAATTTAAATGCTGCTGATATTGAATTTAAATCAAAAACGATTTATATATCTATGTTTAAACGGTTTGTAATGAGCTTCGTTTTTCATTTAGACGTTCTTCAACTGAATCAATTTTGTAATTAAATAATGATCTCATTTCTTTTAGTGATTGATTGAGATTATTTAGTATTATACTTTGATCATGTATTAATTTACTTAAACGTGTTTCTACATTATCAAATTTTTCTGTAGTCAACACGTTTTGTTGTCGTATTATTTCGTTAAAACGATCCTCCATTTCCTTAATTCTCTACATATACATTGTATCCAGTTGTTTCTTTATTTCACTTAAATAACTTTTCATGTAAATTTTGTTTACAGCATCATTTTCCAATACAGGACTAGCAATATTTTTTATTCTCCGCAAGTTAAAGTTGAAATTACGATCACTATCCAAATGAATCTTGAAATGTTGATTTTGGTATCTTACAGATTTTTCAATATAATGTCCAAACTTATCGATAGGCATTTTATGAATATTAATTGTTAAATATTTTTAAGTCTATTTATATAATAATCTTTGCTTCTCTCAATTCCTCAATAATTGATACAATTTCATTATTATGATTTGAGTTACCAGCTGTTGTGGATGAAATCAATAGACGCAATCTATCAACCAATTCGTTAGGACCATCCCAATAAACATAATTGGTCTTTTTTCTATTCAACTTCATTAAACCTTTTCCCTTATGAATTTTCTGTTGTTTAAATAGGTTTTTAATAATCGTTGTATATTTAGTTGAACGATTTCCTTTAATTTGACCATTTATGCTGTTATTTCGCTTATAAACATTAGTCATCTCCAATATTTGTTTATAATTATTTAAATCTGTTTTATTATAACTGATTGGTTTTTTATAGACTAACAATTCATATAAACCTGATGTGAAGGGCCATTTTGAATTACCTACAGTAATATTGGTTGAATTGAAAGTAATGGGTTCATTACCCAGTCTCCATATTTGATTTTTTTTATCTTTACGAGGTCCATAGGTTTTGTCATATATATTTAAATGAACTTTCGATAAATCATATTGAATACTTTGATCGGGTTGTATTGCAATGGTGTTTTCATCATCATCATCATCAACATTATCAAAACTATTATTATCAACAAGATCATCATCATAGTCATCAACATTATTTTCATCATCAAATGATTTAAACGTGTTTGAACTTTTTTCGATTTTCTTGTTATCAAAGCTTGGAGAAAACGTATTATAATCAAGCTTACTCTTTTTATATGGGGTACTGAAGGCAACTTTATTATTCTCAAGATCATGTTTAAAAGAGTTATCCGGATACTTTTCATGTTTTATAGTATTATTATTATTATTAGTTGATTGAACTATTTCTTTTAATGGTTTTGATATTGGTTTAAATGTTTTTTCTAACATCTCATCATTTGCGATTTCTCCAAGCAAAATATTTTTATATTTCTTTTTCAAAATATTTCGAGTTTTAATAAGATTATTAACTAGATTTGTATTCATATTGATATATTGAAATAGAAACAAATCAAACAGATCAGTTTAACAGTTATCAATTTAATAGCTAGTATCAGATTATAGTTGAGAAGTTATTAGTTTAATAATTAATCTTGTACTGATTTTAAAATATCTGTAATATTTCTTTTATAGATTTATAAATATATCGAAACCTTTTCTATATCGACCATTATTCATAGAATCATCTTTGTTAATAACTAGAAAACCATATTTTTCTTTCCAACACTCGGTACATAACTTATAAAATGTTTTTAAAGTCATATCAGAACCAACATGATCATTGTAAATATGCTTAATATTCATTACATCCTGTTTAAAAATTATAATCATATTTGCATTATCGCGAATCAAGTGTTTTGGTATACGTGTATAAGTTTGACATAAATAAAAACTATCAATGTCTTTATGGCGACCCATACAGAAGTAAGAACGTACATGATTTTGTTTCTCACAAGCTATATCATCGAATATAAATATTGAATTCGGTTTAACTTCGTCTGGGGATAGAACATCATCATTATTAGAAAATGATGAAAAATTTATCTCCTTAATGGGTTTAATTAGACTTTCTAAGTACTTATATTTCGGTTGTTGTTTTGACTTTGAATATAAGTAAATATTTTTAAATTTCAATCCATGAGGACTTTCAATAAGACTGATCATAACATTTGTTTTTCCGCAATTTGATGGACCCACAATAAGAGCTCGAATAGAATTCGGTAGTAATGAACTATGACGAATTTTATTTGATGAATCGAACTTTGATTCGATATTCTTTACATCAATCCTTTTATGTTGTATAAAAAAACGCATTCTGAAATCTAATGATAACATAATATATAAACCAGTCTCTTTTATTTGTTTTCAATCAATTTAATTTCAATCTTTAATCGATAAAGTATCAATAGATATGACTATCATTTATAAAAAGTTATTCAGTCGCCATCCATCCTTCATTGGTAAAGGTTTTCTAAATAAAATAATTAATAAACTTCCCATTGAACTTCATCTACCCGGTTATCAATTTTGCGGACCTGGTACAAAATTAAAGAAACGTTTAGCTAGAGGTGATCAAGGAATCAATCCATTGGATACTGCTTGCAGAGAGCACGATATAGCATACTCAAACAATAAAGATTTAGAGAAAAGACATATTGCTGATAGAATTTTAACTGAAAAGGCTTGGCAAAGGGTCAAAGCAAGCGATAGTAGTTTGGGTGAAAAATCAAACGCTTGGTTTGTTGCTACTGCAATGAAAGCAAAAACAAAATTCGGTATGGGTAACGTTATTAGTAAAACTAAAAAGTCGTCTCCAGTAAATACCCACAAACTATTTACACATGCATTGAAAAGTGCAAGAAAGAATATAAAGAAAAGTGAAAACTTGAAAGATGCTATAAAGATTTCACGAAAAGTTGTAAACAATATTTTCAAGGGGAAGAAAAAATCGTTAATAAAAACACCTCGAATAATACCGCTACCAAAATCTGGAGGTTTTCTTCCACTTGGGCCTATATTTGCTGCACTGGGTGCACTTGGTGGTTTAGCTGGTGGTGTATCTGGTATTACAAAAGCAATCAATGCAGTTAAAAATGGAAAGGAACAGCTGACTGAAGCAAAACGACACAATAATACAATGGAAGCCATTGCGATGGGAAAAGGCATGTTCTTAAAACCATATAAAAAAGGATTTGGATTATATTTAAAACCTTATCAACAAAATTTTTAATGAAGCTACCTAAAAGAGCTCTTTCTGATGTAGACTTGAGAAAATATGCAAAACATATTCCAAATTTTAGAGGTGTGTTTATGTGTAACACTCTTCCAAGCAAACCATTTAAAAAAGAATGTGGAATAATCAATCTGGATACTTCAAAGGGACCTGGCACACATTGGGTAGCATACTGGAAAAACAACAATCAAATCGAATATTTTGATAGCTTTGGCAATTTGCAACCACCAAAACAATTAATAAAATATTTAGGAAAAAACATTAGTTATAATTATGATAGATATCAAAATTTTAATACAATAAATTGTGGTCATTTATGTTTAAAATTTTTGTTTTCGAAGCTAAACTAAAAAGAAACTATAAATGTTTTAATAAAATACATCGATTAAGAATTAAAAAGATCTTGTTTTATTTATATATATATAAACATTTTTTTTTCATTTATTAAAAATTTTAAAAGAAATATTATAATTAAATAATTTTTCTAATTTCGCTTGTTAGAGGTGAGTATTCGATTAAGCGATCATGAATAACTAAACAGTATGCTGATGTTTTTTCTGGAATTGGTTTGTTTGCTTCAGTATCAAATTCAATTCGTACATCAATAGGTCCAATTTTAACAGTCTCATTTTGATGTGAAACATCAACAACAATAAGCGGTGCGTAAGACTTGTAATCATTAACATCCAGCAATGGTTCAGGTTCTCGCATGTAAAAGCTTTGTTGAAATTTTGCATACATATTATATAGAACAGAATACTGACCCATTTCGAAACGATTATTTAAATCATCATATGGATATGACTCTGAGTTTAGATATACTTTTAAATTAGAGATATTACAATGGTCAAATATATTTCCTTGTTCTTTACTTTTCTCTTTTTGTAAACCAATTATAAGAAATCGTGGTCTTTCGTTTTGTGGAGAAAGCTTCACATTCCATAAAACCTTTGTATTCGTTGGTAGTGCAGGATTTACATGACAATCCCAACTACGAAATGCAATTGGTATAGAATTTTTGCTGTTGATTATCTTAAACATTTCCAATTTTGCAAAGTCCGATAGTTGAATATGCGGCATTTTCCATGTTATATCCAGAATTGTTAATTGCAAATGATCAGTTGTATTTGTAGAATAATATGATCTCTCATCGGATGTAGAACGTTGAAGAATGAGCTCATGTTTCGAATTTAACAGTATTTTGTTATAATCTTCAGCAAACCCCATCAACATTTTCAGAGGTATACAACAGCTAAAATGACTTTTTTCTAAAACAAAAGTTTCGTTAAGACACCAACCAGCGTTTTTTAGTGTAGCACTTTCAGCCTTATTCAATGATACAAAATTTTTCATGGTGAATGAAATTCCAAGTTTGCGTGTACGATCAACTTCAAAACCATTAATTTCATAACGAATTTCATCAAACAAATATGAAACAAAGTTGTTTTTAAATTTCACATCTATAGCTGGAACCTCTTTGTTTGCTTCCTTCTTTACTATAAAACCATGAATGTAAATCATACTCTCACTTGGTAAGACAAAGAGATCCTGATTTTGAATTGGTATACGAATTTCATCATTGTTGTTGAATGATTTTAGATATGGAGAGTAACTATGATATTCTCTTTTTACAATACTCTCATCATATATAGGTTTTTGAAGGACATTTAGTATTTCATTCATGGTTGAAGATTAAATCCTAATGATTTTAAGTATTCTGTATTATATGATGTTAACGGTTTTTTATTTTTTATACTTTCTCGAATGTGAGTTGATGAGGGATTGAATGGAAATCCTCTTTGCATTACGTTTTTATTGTAAATGATCATTATTCTGGTTTGAAGTGGAGTCTAAGAGTGATTTTTTCTCCTCTAAAATTTATAAGTTCACCGTCTTGATTTAAGATTGTAATCGTTATGTTGTTTATTTGCTGACAGTTGACGGGTAAATAAATAACATTTCGAGATTTTTCGCTTATTTTATATCCTGGAGGAACATCAAGAGGAAATTCATGAATAGCATGATTCGAAGTATTATTAATAAATGATCCGGTTGTTAAGTTGCTTTCAATGCGTATTGTATTAACATCCGTAATATGTGCAGGTAAGTCAGATTCAAATAACCTTGTAGTATTCAATTGATTAATATCTACACTCACCACTTCCAAAGATTTATCATTTTGAAGATTTTGATCAGTGTTATAATATTCAGTTGAATTTACTTCTAATTTTCTTTTGCTAAATCCGAGCAACTTTCCTATACTGTTTGGTTGTGAAAAATCTATATCCATTGATGAGGTTATTTCAGTTTTAAGTGTGTTATTGTTAGCTTCAATTTTTAGATAAATTGGTTCATCAATATCGTTTAAGCTTGAGTTTAAGAAAAAATCAATATCCAAGTTCATATGAACCAACCGGAATAGTAATAATATGATTTCCTATATGAAACAAATTGTTGTGAACATCTATATTGGGTATGGAATTGAATGTTACAAAATCAATAAGTCCACAAACATATTTTGTAGAGAGTTCAATTGGAGGAAAATATTCTCCAACCAGAGTTGAAGTGTTTCCGATTAAAGATATTGTTATTGACATTTCAAGTATTCAGAATGAACTGATGTTTGATGATTATTTTATCTGATTTAAGTGTTAAATAATAAATAAAAAAATGTCTTTTATAATTTTATGTTTTCTTTATTAATATTTGATTTAATAAACTTTCTTAAGAGTATTACATTTTTTTGAGCACATATACAATATTTTCTATGATAGCAACAAACATTTACAGATTTATCATTTTGATATAATGTTTTTAAATTTGGACAATTTAGATCATCTAGGTTATAAAAATTAATTTTATCCTTAAAAATATTTTGAATCCACTTAATTTTTTCTAATCCTTTAGCATAATAAATAAAATTTTTATCTTTAACATGCGCAATATAATATTCCATAATATTTGTTAAGGTTAAATCGCCATCTTTCCATTTTAATCCATGATGATGATTATAAAGCCAATTAATTGAATCTTTTTCTTTTGTTGTCAACAATGAATATGGAAAAGGTGGTTTAATAATAAATGTTTGTACTTGTATATCGTTAATCGAAATACTCAGTTCTTTTTCAATGAATTTATTGTTGAGATAAAAACCTTGTACATCTACAACTAATATTCTCTCCTCAGACATTGTGTAATACTAATCAAGTCACAACGACGACTGTAGAACTGTTTATAAAGTCTATGTTTTTAAATTATTATAAAAATTCATTATACATAATGCTTGTTCCCAACTTTTATCGATAAGGGAACATTTACAGGTATCAGGTCCACAAGTTGTTTCATTGTTGAACCACACACAATTGGTGTAATGATATCCAAATTTTGATTTACTTTTCTTATAAAATGCATATTCATCGAATTGAGTTTTTAATTTCTTCAAAATAATCTCATGTTCATACCACAAAAACCTTTCTTCATTCAAGAAGTCATGTAAAATTTTCGAATAAAACTGATTATTCATTATTTTTCTTATTTTAATTTTTTTATTTATGTTAAATAAAACTTCTTAACACATCAACAACAAAGTTTATATTAAGTAGTAGTAAATGTATTTCATCATATCAGCTAATTTATATTATTTCCATATCCAAATCATGTGTGTAATCTTGAATGTTGATTAATGTAACATCGGATCGGTACGTTGTATCATCCTCAGAAGCCACCTCAATTTCACCATTACTTAAAATTCTCTCGTATTCAACTTGACGGTATTCGAAGCATGAAATATTTAATCGACGTTTCAAGTAATTGCTGTCATATGTACAACGGATTCTCAATTTTATATTATCTTTGTATTGAAGTTGAAAATGTCTATAAAATGGAGCCGAACTTTCAATTATTCCTGCAATATTTTTTTCTTTTTTTACTAAATCTTGCCTAAATGTTTCAATAGCTTGTTCAACAGTAAAAGGTTGACTTATAGGCGGTGGGGAGTCTTCTTGTTCTTCGTTTGATTTATTTTCTGCTTTTGTTGTTAACTCGATGTTTTTATTTAAATCATTATTAAACTTTAAAAGTTTGAAATTTAGTTGTATGCTCACAGTATCATTATTTGGTAATTTTATTGCAAATTCTGTATTTTTAAGTTCATTTTCACTCAAATCAATAGGTAATGAAGCTGAAAACACTTGTATGATATAGATATATGAAAACAATATGATAAAAATATTTTTAATTTTAGTTTTTCTTTTTAATAGATATGTTCTTAAGTTAGCGATATATTTTTGAATGAGATGATAAGAATTGTTTCTCATATTTATATACTAATTTAATAATCTTCATATTGAAATGAGTCATCACCATCGCTAGCACCACCAGCTGCTTTCTTAACTTTACTATTATTAACCATTTTTTGAGGGAGGAGAGGTTTTTGTTGATTTTTATTCAATGAGCGGATACCAGTCTTACCATTATAAGATTTAGTTGCATCACTAAAAACATGTTCATCTATTTCACTATAAACGCATGATGGTTTGTATGAGTGTACATTTATATCTTTAAAACCACCCTCATAGACTGTTCCAACTAGTGATATCATACCACCGATAACCTCAATTTTTATATGTTGATTGTGACTAAAATGAAATATTGGAATATTTGTTGACATTTCTTGTCCTCTATTAAGAGAAAAAATTTGAGTTCTTGTCCCTCCTTCTGCGGTTAGGAACACCTGCATTATAATATCCAAAACTATTGCATTTATTATTTGAAAAGTTTTCCACTGTGCATGACAAGTACAATATTTATCACCAGTTTTTAAAAATTGACCCCAATACATATTTAACAAATTTTTTTAATTCAACTAAATCTCTCATTATAAATAACGTATATATATATAACACAAACTTGGATACAATAAGATTAAAACACCAGCTGTTTATATATTATTACATACATACGTATACTTTTTTAATATTTATGCTTAACCGCAATTGATAAGAAGTTATTAAAATATCTAAAAACACCTTATAGTATCAATTATTGAATATAAAGAATCAGTTTGAAAATTCGTTTTACGGTGAAAAGTTAAAAGCAAAATAATGAGAGCAAGTTTAAGAAAATTGTTTCAAAATCCTAATATTATATACTTACCTTTAAAGGATATGGAAGAAAATACTGCATATGAAATCAACAAGATAGAACGAGTAGATACAAAATATGGTGAAAGTATAAGATGTCTTGTAAATAAAGAATATCATATTTATTTACCTAAACGATTTCTGATTATTACAAAAAATCAGATGGATTATCTAAACGCAAATCCACACATTTTAAAGAAAGTTAAAGAAGTGAATGGATTATATACTCTAATCATTAAAAAGAAGAAGCAATATGTATTCTACAACAACTTGTATGACAGTACTGAAGAAGAAGAAGATGGCGATGATGAAATAGAAGAAACATTTTAAACAGAAACCTTTTAAAATTAAAATCATATATATTTATATATATATATCAACAAAACTCTGCATACATTAAAATTTCTTTCACATTTGATTAAATAGAAACTTTATAAAAAAACGGAAAAACCGCAACAGAAACTTTTTAAAATTTTCTCACGCCTTTTAATTAAATAGAAACTTTATAAACAACGGACAAACCGCGGAAAAACCGCAACAGAAACTTTTTAAAATTTTCTCACACCTTTTAATTAAATAGAAACTTTATAAACAACGGACAAACCGCATCAGAAACATTGTTTTAAAATTTTATTGAAAAGAATTATAAGCTATAAAATTACTTCTCATAATTTTATATAAAAACCCACCCCCCATCTAGTTTTTCTTTAATTACTATTCAAGTTAAGTACAGAAATGGAAGCACACCTAAAATCAATTTTAATATAAAATTACGAAAATGGAGCGTGTCCAGACGCCTTATGGGAAAAAGTACGTTGTTTGGTGGAAAACACCAAATACATATACCTACCTGGTATATTCAACGAAACTCTAGACGATGATAGTATAGAAGAATTCCAGCGCAATACCTACTATCTTACTAAAGATAGAAAAGGTAGCAAAGGTAGCAGCAGCAATGAATATTACGAGCTGAATATACATGCAGCTGCAACAGGTAATTTTTGGTAAATAGTTTTTTTATTTATTTTATTATTATTTAATCTAAATATTATTTTTTTGTTATCGTTCTAGCTCAAGATACACTAAAGAAACAATATGAATCTTAAATGTCGTCGACGACACTCATAAAACGGAAGCCGAAATTATTTGTTGAATTTGAATTGAGAGTTGAAGTGGAAAATTTTCTAAACTATTATAGAGGATATATTCCGGGAGATCTCATCAGATATATGGAAAATTTCCTAGAAATCATACCTTTATATGAAGATTTGGAGTTAGTAGATTCATCAGTTCATGGTGTTCATTTTGAAAATTGTTTTAAATTGAAACAAATTACGGCTGATTCGAGTGTTATGTGTAATTGTAAATTATTTAGTCTACAAAAATATAGAATTGTTGCTAATATACATATGTTTTATAAGTATGTAGGTATATGATTAACACTAAAAATAAATAAATGTTTTGTTTTTAAATAATGTGGTTAACATTTTATACTGATAACAAATAGTATTAGGGAGATTAATATATACCGCAGTAAATGAATTTTATTTATTAAATACTAGCAAAAAAATCACAGACTTTCGTAAACCGCCCTAATGTAGTTTAATTCATATTGTATTAACCCTCTAACGAACACATTAAATGTTACGACTTCACTTCAACAAAAATAACATCCACCACGACTTCACTTTAAGCAAAACCGAACCCCCCACCACGACTTCACTTTAAGCAAAACCGAACACGCTGCCGCCTCATAACCGAACCCCCCACCACGACTTCACTTTAAGCAAAACCGAACCCCCCACCACGACTTCACTTTAAGCAAAACCGAACCCCCCCCACCACGACTTCACTTTAAGCAAAACCGAACACACTGCCGCCTCATAACACAAAATATCATGGGGTCGAATTTAACCCCATCGACCGTTAAAGGGTTAAGGTATGCACATTTTTCCTTTGCACATTTCTATCTAGAAACCCCTTATTCATACTACTAGCTTAAGTAACCGCAAAATTGAAAAATTTCCCGAATATTTTTTAATATCATTTGTTTTTCCTTTACTTCAACATTGAGAAGTATACTATGCTATTTATCACAGAAATGTTCCTAAGCTGTCATTAAACATTTTTCTATAACATACGAACTTCCTAGGAATGATTCTTAATACGGTTAACGTAGCGCTTAGGTAGCCGCAAAAGTGAAAAATTTCCCGAAAATTTTTTAATTTTATTTGTTTTTTCTTAACTTCAACATTGAGATATATACTATGCTATCTATTAGAATAATATTCCTCAGATCTCAGTAAACAGTTTTCTAGAACATATGAACTTCCTAGGAATGATACCTATACGGCTTAGGTAGCCGCAAAAGTGCACAATTTTCCAAAAATTTTTTAATTTCAATTGTTTTTTCTTCACTTCGCATTAAAATTCGTACTACGATCTCTACTACAAAAATGTCCCTAAGATCTCAACAAACAGTTTTCTAGAACATATGATTCTTAATACGGTTTAGGTAGCGCTTAGATAGCCGCAAAAGTAAAAAAAATTCCCGAAATGTTTTAATTTCATTTGTTTTTTCTTTACATCAACATTGAGATGTATACTATGCTATCTCTTACAAAAATGTTCTTAAGATCTCAATAAACAGTTTTCTAGAACATATGAACTTCCTAGGAATGATTCTTAATACGGTTAGGTAGCCGCAAAATTGAAAAATTTCCCGAAAATTTTTTTATTTTATTTGTTTTTTCTTTTCTTCAACATTGAGATATATACTATGCTATCTATTAGAATAATATTCCTAAGATCTCAATAAAAAGTTTTCTAGAACATATGAACTTCCTAGGAATGATACCTAATACGGCTTAGTTAGCCGCAAAAGTGCACAATTTTCCGAAAATTTTTAATTTCATTTGTTTTTTCTTCACTTTAACATTAAAATACGTACTACGCTCTCCATTACAAAAATGTCCCTGAGATCTCAATAAACAGTTTTCTAGAACATATGATTCTTAATACGGTTTAGGTAGCGCTTAGATAGCCGCAAAAGTGAACAATTTCCCGAAAATTTTTTAATTTCATTTGTTTTTTCTTTACTTCAACATTGAGATACATACTATGCTATCTAGTACAAAAATGTTTCTAAGATTTCAGTAAACAGTTTTCTAGAACATATGAATTTCCTAGGAATGATTTTTTTCAGTTTTGATTGCTGAAAGAAAATGAAACTAATAAAAAAAGGGCATTTCGGTCTATTTTTATTACCCTTGCCATTTCTGTCTAATCATTAGCACTTGATAAGATGCATCAATTTAGGGCTTGTGTTTTTTCTTTTGTTTAAAGTAAACCATAAATGTTTGATTGTGTCCTCTATTGTCTGTCTATTTTTAATGAAAAATAAGGGTGGGAGAAAGTGAAACCTTGTATATTTTTAAATGCATTCATATTTCGTGTATGTACATATGTGTGCACATTTATATCGCTATTAGTCAGTTTCAGTGAGCTCGTTAGAATATTTTATTATATTGCGCATGTGTGCGTGTGTTTTCATTGGATCATTTTCTGTCTGTCCTTCTCTACCGTCTGTCTTTTTTATTGAGGTCCATCTTTTTATTTTTTTAAATAAAAAAAGGGTATGAGAAAATTCTTAAACACCTACGCATTTCGCTCTATTTTTATTACCCTTGTCCTTTTTGAAATTCCTTATCCTTTCTGGCTATTCATTAGCATTTTCTTTTTATTGCATTTGGCTTTTCCGTTTATCTTTTTTATTGCGGTTGATCTTTTTATTTATTGAAAATTTTGAGTTGACATTTTTAGGAGTGTCTGTCTACCGTCTGGCTATTTTTAATGAAAAATATGGGTGCGGGAAAATTTGTTAAACACCTGCGCATCTAGCTCTATTTTTATTACACACATTAAAAATTAGATTGGATTAGAAATTAATAAAATTGGTTACGAAAACAACATACATTTAAGAGTATGCGTGTGATTGTATTAGATAATTTTCTATCGGTCCCCCACCAGTTATGTTGTTGTCACTTTTTATTTCACTCACCAATGCCTATATTTATGAGTATAAGGATATACAAATACATATATAATTCCTTGATTGATAAAACCTTGCTCTTTTAATCATTAAAACCACGCCCACAGTTTTAAGTATAAATAGATGTTTAGAAAAATAGTATAATTCATTCTTGTTCTGAAAATTTAAACAGTTTATACCATTTCGTTAAAAAAGAATTAAATTAAATTAAAACCGAAAAATGGCCATCTTTACTTGTGATATCTGCGGAAAATCATTTAATCACACTTTTCCTTAAAACGTCATGTGAGGATGCAACATCAAGGTTCTTCAATGATGTGCAACGTATGCAATATACGTTTTTCAGACCAAGCAGAACTTCATTTGCACTTAATAGATCATTCTAAAAGAGGAGAGGAAACTAAAGTTTATTGTAAGGATTGTGGAGAACATATTCCTAAAATAATTTGGCATTATCACGTAAGGACAAATAAACATAAAATTAATTGTGCAGGAAAATTTGATAGTGACATAAAATGCGTCAAGTCTGTATTTAAAAATCGTATCGTTACGTATATGATTGAAAATGCCAATAAAACAAATTTAATACCTGAAAACTTTTTATGTGAAATTAAAGCTAAAGTGGTTGAATTGCAAAAAAATATAATTAAAAAATATTTAGCAATAAAATATAACATTGAACTGTTTTGTTGATAAAGGAAGAAGAAGATGCGTGCACCATAGATATCAAATCCCATCAGACTAAAATGATTATTCTTAATATATCTTCAACAACAGATGATATTCAGCAATGTTATAGTAACCAGTGCGATGTTATTGTGAAAAGGATGAGTGAATTTCAGGAGCGTGATAGCGGATGGGCATTAATTGAAATATCACGCCTTGAAATAAATATAAATCAGTTTAAATGCATTAAAGGGTCACAGTAAATTCCTCTACCACCAACAATCCAGAGAAAGTTTGCATGCATTAATGTGCAAAATAATGACGAATTTTGTTTTAAGTGGGCCATAATATCGGCATTGTATCCAGTTGACCTTAATTCAAATAGATGCACATCCTATAATATTAATAATATACAAGATGAAATTATTACATTAGAAAATAGTACTGTTTTAAATTTTAAAAATTTAAATTGCCCTCTCGCTGTCAACAAAATTAAAGCCTTTGAAGTTAACAACCCGAAAATAAGTATAAATGTTTTTGGGTTGGAAAATTATGTAATTGTCGGTCCATACTACTGCAGCATACAGGAAAAAGCCAAGCATGTAAATTTACTACTCTTAGAAGATGGTGAAAGATTCCACTACGTCTGGATTAAAAATATTTCAAAGTACGTGAATAATATTTATATTGTTGAAAATTAATACTATATTAAAATTATTATATTTTTAATTACAGATTAATGGGAAGTCAATTAACAAAAAATAATCATAAAATATAAATCTGTAATTCTTGCTTAATTCACTTTCACAGTGAGACTTCATTAAGAACCCAGAAGGAAAACTGCAATAAAGTTGTAACTACGATGCCCACGGCAGATAATAATTTAGTAAGTTTTAAGAATTTTAAGAAGCAAATGGATGTGCCTTTTGTTGTATATGCAGATTTCGAGTGTATACTTGAATCAGTTAATATTCAAGATTCCTCTAATATTAAGTCGGTTCAAAAGCATATTCCATTTGCTTATAGTTATTACATAAAATGTTCTTATAATTCTAGCTTGGATATATTTAGAATATATAGTTGTGATAATTCACCACAACATTTTTTTAAAAACTTAGTCGAGGATAGTTTAGTTATTTACAATAATTATTTAAGTATAGTTAACACCGCTTCAACAGACAAGACAAAATGAGGACACATCTGTAAAAAAAATTTTATCTGTTGAAGATCGAGTGGTCGATCATTGCCATTTAACTGGCGAATATAGAGGCCCGCACATAACAAGTGCAATTAAGAGTACCAAATCGCATCCTTCATCCCGATATTTTTCCATAATCTTTCGACATATGATTGTCATTTGTTTGTACGAGAACTGTCATCTATTGAAGGTGATATAAATATAATTCCTTTAAATAAGGAATTATATATATCCATATCAAAACGAATCCCTGTAAATGAAAAAAAATACTCTTGAATTACGTTTTCTAGATTCTTGTCGGTTTATACCATCGAGTTTAGAAAAACTAGCAGGATTTTTGTCCGATGATGATTTGTCAACCGTTAAATCAACTTACCGCATTGACAATGAATTCAATTTAATGAAGCGTAAAGGTGTCTTTCCGTATGACTATCTAGATTCAGTGAATCGTCTCCAAGAAAATCATCTACCACCCCGTTCATGCTTCTTTAATAAACTTTCTAATGAGCCGTGTAGTGTATTTAAAAGTAAATGTTTTATTGCTTTGCGATGTATTTGAAAATTTCCGTAAAGTTTGTAAAAACATTTACAATTTAGACCCCTGCCAATATTATACTAGCCCGGGCTTGTCATGGGATGCAATGTTGAAAACAACGGAAATTGAGTTGGAATTATTAACTGATATTAACATGTAAGTTAACACAAATTAAGTTTTCAAGTTAATTATGAATATTCCCTCTTTATTTTATTTTTATTTTGATCTGCTGCGTTTGCTTTATTGTTTAATTTATTAAAGTTCAATTAACTGTGTCGTAATGGTCTGTAATTTGAGTAGGTTACTTTGTTGCGACACAAATAAGCAAATTCGTATTATTGTAATATTTTATTTGGTTTATTATTGCGACATAAAATTCTGCTAATGATAACATAAGTATTTATTATTATTTACTATTAAGCATTTTTGTAACTTTAAATTATGAAAATTTTTAATAAAGAAATCAGTCGTAGTCAAGTACTCGAACAAATAAGTGTAAAAATTTATTTAATTGGCGCCCAACAAAAAGGGATTTAAAAAAAACCCTCAAACTTTTTTTTAAGAAACCCTCAAGTAGTGTTTTAAAACAAACTAAAACAATCAAAAAATTAAGTGTTAAATTTAAGCAAAAAGCTAAAAACTTAAACAACAAAATTAACTTTATTTGAACACTCTAAAAATAAGTGACCAATTCGAAACAAAATAATTCGAATAAATGGTAAAACAAAATAAAATATTAAAAGTTTAAACAAAGTGAACATTAATCAAAGAAACTCAAACAACAAAGTGAACATCAATTAAACACTCAAAAACAAGTGACCGATTCGAAACAAAATAATTCGAACAAATAATAAAACAAAAATAAAATATTAAACGCTTAAACAAAGTGAACATTGATGGAACATTAATTGAACACTCTGAAAATATTCGAAACAAAAATATTCGAAACAAATCAAAATTAAGATAACAGTAATAAAAGCAAAATAAATTTACGCAAGTAATTATTTAAGTTAAAGAAGAAAATCAACAGTGGAAGATATCAAGTCTAACCAAGAATCCAGAAATTTTGTACAAAGAAAATTCAACAGCAGATAATAACAACTCAACGCAGACAACAACAATAACTCCAATCACAACATAGCAACGGCAAATACCACAGAGATGACGATTCGTATAACACTTTTATTGTAAGTTAACAAAGATATAATTTTTAATATTACTTATATTGTCAAAGTGAATTATAATTAACTTTAAATTAAAAATTAAATAAATTAATTCATCTGAACTCAGTGTATTTTTCCAAATTTTTAATTAAGTTATCGATTAAATTATACCTTTTTTCCCAAAATGTCAAATCCCGAAAACTTAATTCGACCCCCAATCTTAAACCATCCTAACCCACCCAATCCTCCAATAATCCCAAATGTTCAATTGGAACAAATTGTTAATCTGGTAAATATGGTTTGCAGGGAACAGTGCAAGGGTATAGTTGAGAATATATTGAATCCCAGCGCGGAAATTTCAGGGGTGGATCAGGGTATAGATGAACAATATAGAGCAAATCTCACGGATCTGGACAAGGTACCTGACATTGTCCGCTGTCTTAGGGAATTTTCGGGTAATAATGCGGAGTTTAGCTCCTGGAAAAAAAGTGTTGAGAGGATTTTGAGTATCTATGAATCTACAAAAGGTACTCCAAGATATTTTGCTATCCTTAACGTTATAAGGAACAAAATCGTTGGGGCGGCTGATGCCGCACTTGAATCCTACAATACCCCTTTGAATTGGGAATCTATTTCTCGCTGTCTAGCATTACACTATGCTGACAAACGTGATCTTGGTACTCTAGAGTATCAAATGACCACTCTTATTCAGGGTAATAACACAGTCCAGGACTTCTATCAGGACGTTTATTCCCACTTGTCTCTGATAATAAATAATATTTCGTGCATGACTATCGGTAAAGAAGCCATGGACATCCTGATCCAAACTTACAGAGACAAAGCTTTGGATACGTTCATTCGTGGACTGAGAGGCGACCTTGCCAAATTATTGTGCATTCGGGAGCCAACAACCCTTCCACAGGCACTCCACTTATGCCTAAAATTGCAAAACCAAAATTTCCGTACGGAACACGCTTATGGTAAAAATACCAAAACTTCGCAACACCCAAGGGTCAATCAAAATTTCAGACCCCAATCTACCCACAGAACTCACGATGTTTTTCCTCATGTAGCACCTGTACCTCCTAGAACCCAACACGTTTACCAACAGCGTCAATACCAATACTTGAACAATAATTCACAACCCCCACAATATTTTAATCAAAACCAACAATTCCCAACCCAAATTCAACGATATCAGAATGCCAATCCCACCTACAATAACCCACCTCCTCGACCATTCGCTCCTAAACCTCAACCAAAGCCTGTCCCTATGGAAATAGATCAATCCATGCAATCACGCGCAGTTAACTACATGAATAGGCCAAAACAGGGTAATGATTTCGCAGGGAAAAGGCCACCGGAACAAACATATCAACAACCCCAAAAGTTCCAACGAAATTTCCATATAGAAACCAATGACCAGGAAATAAACGGTCAAGTTCATACTAACGAGGATGAAGTATATTACCAACAAGCAATAACTTATGGTATCGAAAATAACCTCCAAAACTTTCAGGAGTATGTCGAAGATGTCGATAATCAGTGTCACGAGGAGGACACAGCCGAAATCCTTGAAACCGTTGACATTAATTTTTTAGAATAGAGAGCTCGTCTTTGCCATATTTTGAAGCCAAGACGAAATCTGGTAAGATCCTTAAGATTTTGGTAGATACGGGATCTAATAAAAATTATATACAAAATTCTCTAGTAAAATCATTCCAACCAAATAAATTTAAATTCTACGCCAAATCTGTTGGAGGTAAAACCGCTGTAACCCACCATACATTCATAAATCTCTTCGGATTGGAGGATATAAATATTAAATTCTTTTTACTCCCTGTTTTAAAATCGTTTCACGCCATACTGGGAAACGATACTCTGAAAAGTCTATCAGCAGTTATTCACACTGCGGAAAATTATATGACCATAAGGGACAATATCAGAATACAACTAAGGCAACAGATTTCGCAATCGATAAACACCATCCAAATAAGATCAAATCACTTGACGAAGGAACAGGAGTCCAAAATGAAAAAAATCATCCAAAAATATCCTAATTTGTTCTCTGAACCGAACGTATCCCTCACGTACATGACATCGGTCAAAGGTGAAATAAGAACAAATACCGATAATCCAGTTTATTCCAGATGCTATCCATATCCTATGCACTTGAAGGATGAAGTTGAACAACAGGTTCAGGAATTATTGGATCAAAATATCATAAGACCATCAAAATCCCCATATAATTCGCCAGTATGGGTGGTACCCAAAAAATTAGACGCCTCCGGGAAGAAAAAATACAGAATGGTTATTGATTACAGGAAATTAAACGCTGTAACTATCGCGGACCGATACCCTATTCCCGAAATAAACGAAGTCTTGGCACAATTGGGAGAAAACAACTTTTTCTCAGTCCTGGACTTAAAAAGCGGATTCCACCAAATTTCACTAAGAGACAGAGACATAGAGAAAACTGCATTTTCGGTGAATAATGGAAAATATGAATTCACACGTCTTCCATTCGGTTTGAAAAATGCGCCCTCAATATTTCAGAGAGCCCTTGATGACATACTACGCGAATATATTGGAAAGATATGCTTCATCTATATAGATGATATAATTGTATTTGGCAAGAACGAAGACGAACATCTGGCAAACATTGAAAAAATTTTCCATACATTAGAACTTGCGAACATGAAGGTTCAGCTGGATAAGTGTGAATTTATGAAACCGGAGGTGGAATTTCTCGGCTTTCTTGTATCCACTAAGGGAATACGGGCCAACCCAAAGAAGGTAGAGGCAATCGACAATTTTCCAACCCCAAAAACAATTAGAGATCTGAGATCTTTTCTTGGTATGGCAGGTTTTTATCGCCGTTTTATCAAGAATTATGCCAAACTGGCAAAACCTTTGACGGCGCTTTTGAGAGGGGAGGAGGGACGAATGTCCAAGACCATGTCCGGCAAGATATCAGTAACCTTGAATGAAGATGCTTTGGAGGCGCTCGATAAAATAAAAAAAACTCTCGTATCGGAAGATGTAATGCTGGCTTATCCTAATTTTAAAAAAGAGTTTCGACTTACAACGGATGCCTCTAATTATGCTATTGGGGCTGTGTTGGAACAAGATGGTACGCCCATTACTTTTATTTCAAGGACTCTTAGTAAAGCTGAGGAGCATTACGCCACAAATGAAAAGGAGATGTTGGCGATTGTTTGGGCTCTAAAAAGTCTGAGAAATTATTTGTACGGAGCAGCGACTGTTAAGATATTCACGGATCACCAGCCCCTGACACATGCTTTAAATAACGGGAATTCCAATAGTAAATTGAGAAGATGGAAAGCGACGCTAGAGGAATACAATTATGAATTACTTTATAAACCCGGAAGTGCAAACACAGTGGCAGATGCATTGTCCAGAGCACCGCAACAGATATTTGAAATAAGCTCAACGGATGCAACACAGCATAGTAACCAAAGTTCTCCTCGGTCCCTTATTCAACATACAAATGTTCCTATAAATGCATTCAAGAACCAGCTTATTATTGAACCGAGTGATGTGCAATCGTATGAGTTCCAAATTGTCTTCCCAACGTATCATAGACACATTATATTAGAACCGGGACTTGACGATAAGAGATTGGAGGAAATCTTTACGAAATATTTAAATCCATCAGTCACTAATTGTATAAAAACCACTGACGAAATACTGGGAAAAGCACAGGAAATATATTCCACTAATTTCCACAAATACAAAATCCTTTACACAAGGAAAATGGTTGCGGACATCTCCAACGAATCGGACCAGGAAGTGGAAATTATTAACGAGCATAACAGGGCCCACAGAAGTGCTGAAGAGAACAAAGCTCAACTTCTGGGGAAATGTTACTTCCCACAAATGATGGCGAAAGTGAAAAGGATCACAATGGCGTGCAAAATTTGTAAGGAAAACAAGTATGATCGACACCCCAATAATATTTCTTTACAGGAAACCCCTATTCCCCATTATCCCGGCCAAATTGTCCATATCGACATTTACATAACGGAGGGAACCTCTATTTTAACAGCAATTGATAAGTTGACAAAATACGCTCAAGTAAGGATCCTGAAGTCAAGGGCTGCAGAGGACATAAAACAGCCGTTAAGGGAAATTCTTTTAAATTTTGGCATGCCTGAAACGATAGTGATGGACAATGAGAAATCATTCAGTTCTAAGTCCATAGTATTCATGTTGGAGAACCAATTTAATGTCAAAGTATTTAGGATTCCACCATATGCCAGCACTGTCAACGGGCAGATTGAAAGGTTTCACTCCACTTTGTCGGAAATTATGAGATGCTTGAAGTCAGCTGGAACCCAAAAGGATTTGCCTGAGCTTCTGGACAAATCCATTTATGAATACAACAATACAATTCATTCAACACTGGGAAAGAAGCCGTTCGAGGCGTTCTTTGGGAAGAAATCATACGGAAATGCTGCTGAACGCGAAAAGGATAGGGTTCAAATGATCAACGATCTCAAGAAGAAACAACTATCCGATCTTAGCTATCACAACCAGAACAGGAAGGAACCAATAATTTATAATGTGGGTGATGTGATCTTTGTTAAACAAAATAAAAGGCTAGGTACTAAATTATCTAAGAACTATAAACCAGAGGTGGTCAAGGAGGATAGGCACACAACTGTGCTTACGAATAGTGGGAGAATTGTTCACAAGAACAATATCCGCAACTAGGGAAGCCTAATTCTAATTTTCCTTTTTTTCCTTATCTTTCTCATTTCTAGAATCATCTTATCGCCTATTGCTCAGGGCGAGGTGAAAATATTGGATTATACCAATTCACAAGTGGTGGCAATCGATACTGGTATTGCCAGACTTCAGACAGGCTCAATAAAATTAATACATGTGGTCGAACTCGATAATTACCAAAGGTTTATTAATGATGTCAAAGAGACATTGAGGGCAAGAATTGATACATCCCATCCCCTACATCCTTTCCTTATCCATGAAATATCCCAATTACAAAATAAACTTAATGCATTGAAACCTAGACATAAGAGATCCCTAAATTTCATTGGATCGGCATGGAAATGGATTGCCGGTAATCCAGACCATGACGATTTTGAAGTTATACAAAATAAAATAAACAATGTTCTTAGAAATAATAATAAACAGGTTATTATAAATAAACTATCATTGGATAGAATGAATGAATTGACGGTAAAAATGAATCAAATAATCAAAGTTGTCCAAAGTGACGAACGAACTCACGGAAATTTGGAGATAACAAAATTGAAATATAAATTAGAAATTATAAAAGATGAAATGGTAAACCTACAATATGCTATTCATTGGGCCAAAGTTGGTGTTATTAATTCATTCATCCTATCTCATGAAGAAATGGAAGTAGTGAGAAAAATTTTTGAAAATGAAAATATTCCTTATTTAAATTTGGAAGAAATCTTGGAATTTGGTGAAATAAGAATAGCTTCCAATGGAAATTCTTTAATTTATATTGTAAATATTCCAACAACATGTAATGAATCTTGTAATAGAATTTTAATAGAGCCTGTAAAAATTGGTAAATTTGCTAGTAAGATTCAATTTAATGAGATTTTGGTATGTGACAGACAAATATTTGGTATAAAGAATAAATGTAAGAACTTGAATAAATTGACAATATGCAAATATAGCGAAATCGAGGATGTCAGTGAATCTGAATGCCTCCCGAACTTAATACGCAGCAAACCGTCCAATTGCACGTTAACGAACAATTTCCATATAGCCACTGTGCAGGAGATCCTTCCTGGGGCACTCTTACTGAATCAATTTAATGGCACGATTTTCATTGGTCGAGAGCCATTTGATTTAAACGGTACTTTCCTCATAAGATTTCACAATGAAACAGTATCGGCAGACGGTAGGGTTTTTTCGGGTTCGGAAATTAGCTTTGCTAATCCACTACCAGCCGTTGTGCAACCAAAGGCAGGAAATCCACGTGTAGAAGAAGCTCTTACCCTGGAGTTGATCAAGGAAATGCACGTCAATAATACAGAAGCGATCGAGCTTTTGAATGTCGAGAGCAAAATGTGTGATGTAATAGCCTATGTTTTAGTGATCCTCATGATTACTGTCTTATTGTCCGTCAGTCTGAAAAAATCATGTTACCCAAGGAGTTCACAATACCCAGCAAGAACCTATGTTAATGCTTCATTACCATTGGGAGAAATTACTCTGAGCGGAAATGAATCTAGAGAACAACACATAACAAAAATTACGCAGATACCATACTTTTGATTGGGACAATCAAATTTTTAGGGGGGAAGAGTTAACACAAATTAAGTTTTCAAGTTAATTATGAATATTCCCTCTTTATTTTATTTTTATTTTGATCTGCTGCGTTTGCTTTATTGTTTAATTTATTAAAGTTCAATTAACTGTGTCGTAATGGTCTGTAATTTGAGTAGGTTACTTTGTTGCGACACAAATAAGCAAATTCGTATTATTGTAATATTTTATTTGGTTTATTATTGCGACATAAAATTCTGCTAATGATAACATAAGTATTTATTATTATTTACTATTAAGCATTTTTGTAACTTTAAATTATGAAAATTTTTAATAAAGAAATCAGTCGTAGTCAAGTACTCGAACAAATAAGTGTAAAAATTTATTTAATTTGTATAATTTTGTTGTGCGGGGAATTAGGGGGGGTATTGTTCAATGCAGTAAACGACATTCGGTAGCCAATAATAAATACGTTAGTGATTATGATCCTACAAAAGAATCTAATTATCTGATGTATTTAGATTTAAATAACTTATATGGTTATGCAATGTCTCAATACCTCCCCTTTAAAAATTTCAAGTGGGTAGAAAACTTTAAAAATTTTGATGTAAATAATGTAAAAGAAGAAGCATTGGGTTACATATTGGAAGTTGATTTAGAATATCCAACCACATTACACGACTATCATAGCGACTTACCATTTTGTGCAGAAAACAAGAAAATTGAAAGCATGAAACAGCGAAAATTAATAACAGACTTAAACAACAAAACCAATTATGTAATACACTATAAAAATCTTCAACAATGTATTCAACATGGATTGGTATTAAAGAAAATTCATAGAATTCTTGAATTTAGTCAGTCTAATTGGTTGAAAAAATATATTGATATAAAAAATTATCACAGAACATTAGCTAAGAATTCATTTGAACAAAACTTTTTTAAATTATTAAACAACGCTGTATATGGTAAGACTATGGAAAATGTCGATAAAAGGAAAGACATTAAAATATTATGTGAATGGGAAATTAGAGGTAAGCGATTAGGAGCTAGAGCTCTTATTGCTAGACATAATTTTCATAGTTCCCTCAAAAGTCATGACGAAATGGTTGCAATTGAAATGAGTAGAGTGCGAACTGAATATAATAAACCCATTTACATTGGATTTTCTGTTTTAGAACTATCAAAATGGAAAATGTATAATTTTCATTACGATTACATGAAACCCAAATATTGTGAAAATATTAATTTGAATTACACGGATACTGATTCTTTTATATATAACGTTAAAACAAATGATCATATTAGATCAAATGCAGATATTAGAAATGATATCAAATCACACTTCGATACATCTGCATATCCAAAAGAAAATTGCATGTTAACTTTTCTATATAATAACAAACAATTGTAAAATAAAAATATAAAAAATATTATGAAAAAAGAAAAAAGATAAATTGTTGTTTTATTTCATATGATATTTATTGAATAGAAATTTTAAACATAAATGTCCACAATTAAATGTATTGAATTTTTGTTTTTGTTCATAATTATATTCAATTGGAGTTTTAAGATAGTTAACTATTTCAACTGGTGGTTGTAAGTTTCTAAAGCTATCAAAATATTCTTTATAGTTATAATTTTTATAATAGGCTACCCAATGTGTTCCAGGACCGCTGGAATTATCTAAATTAACAATACCACATTCCTGAGTTAGTGCTTTTTTAGGCAAACAATTACGCATAAAAACACCTCTAAAATGTTTGAGTTGCTTAGCATATTTCATTAAATCTAGATCCGTTAAAGGTCGATTGGGTAGACTATCTAAAAGTTTTTTGGAGCTGGTTTATAATAGAGTCCATATCCTGATTTATATGGTTTAAGATATAAACCTTTTCCCATAGCAATTGATTCCATATGCCTGTTATGTCTAGTAGCCTCTGCTAGTTGTTGTTTTCCATTTTTAATATCATTAACGGCTTTAACAATAGCTGATCCTCCGGTAGCTAATCCTCCCAAAGCTGATAGAGCTGTTAAAACAGGAATTAATGGTAGAAATCCACCAATTTTTGGTACTGAAATAACTCTTGGTATACTAATATTAGCTTTCCTCTTCCTTTTAAAATTTGAATGAACATATTTTTGGGTAATCTTAACAGCATCACTTATATTATCGGGTTTCTCATTTTTCAAAAGTTTTAAAGCATGTTGACAGTAGATGAAAACAATTTTTTATTGCATACTTTGCGTGTTTTCTTTTTCACATTATTCTTAATTTTCTTTGATACACGAGACTTAGTATTCTTCATGCCTGATACAAATTTAACTTTTGCTTTCATTGCGTTTGTTACGAACCAAGCGTGTGCTCGCTCTTTGAAACCGCTATCTTTAGATATTACTCGTTGCCAAGCTTTTTCAGATAATATTTTATCTGCTTGATATCTTTTATTAATATCGCTTGTTCGTGAATATTCAATATCGTGCTCTCTACAAGCTGCATCCAATAAATTTATGCCTGTATATATTCAAAGTCTTTATATCAACCAAAATACTGTTACCTTAAGAAACTGATCGATCTCATAAAAGGAATGAATCTTTTTACATTTTCGGAAAATGATAAAGTTTTAAGCCAAGTTCTGCAAAACCAAACTCTATTATAATATTTGATGATGTAATTTGTGGTAAACAAGATAATATTAGAGATTACTTTTGTATGGAAAGACATAAACATATTGATTGCTTTTATTTATGTCAAACGTATACGAAAATTCCAAAGCATCTAATACGTGATAATGCTAATATGATTATAATTTTTAAACAAGATGAAATGAAATTACGACACATATATAATGATCATGTTATTGGAGATATGACATTTAAAGAATTTAAGGATATATGTAGTGAGTGCTGGAAATATAAATTTGGGTTCGTTGTTGTCAGTAAAGACGATTCAATAAATACAGGGCGATATAGAAAAGGTTTTGATAAATTCATACAACTGTAAGTGAGATTTGTTCAGGAATAGATACAAATTAGATAAAAGCAGATAACAACCGGATAAGAATCAATTCACAACCAGTTAAAAGCAGTTCACAACCAGTTAAAAGCAGTTCATAACCAGTTAAAAGCAGATACAAAGCAGTTCACAACCAGTTAAAAGCTGTTCGTAAGCAGTTAAAAGCAGATACAAAGCAGTTCACAATCAGTTAAAAGCAGATACAAGCAGTTCACAACCAGTTAAAAGCTGTTCGTAAACAGTTAAAAAGCTGTTCGTAAGCAGTTAAAAGCTGTTCGTAAGCAGTTAAAAAGCAGTTCACAACCAGATGCAATGCTGTTCACAACCAGTTACAATCCGTTTCGATATGAATAATAACAAATTATTAAAAGATATTGTTAAGACAAGAACGATATTAAAAGAAAAACTAAAAAATATAAAACTAAATGAAGCAGATAGGTTTAATTTATTGGAAGATACATTTAAACCAGTAACAAAGCCTCTGAATAAGATAATCAAAAAAATTTATGATTATCAATCCAATGATTTACTGGATGATACATTTAAATCTGTAACAAAACCTTTAAATAAGATAATTAAAAAAACTCATGATTATAAATCAGCTGATTATCAATCAAATAATGATATATCAGATTCAGAACTTCCATCATTACCATCTGATGGCAGTTCTGATAATTTTGATGATGCTGAGGGATATGACGATAATATAACTATTTACAGTCCCACAAACAAAATAAAAAAGTTGGATGTAAAAATTGATAGTGATGATGATGATTATGATAAGAGCAAACAACAAGTAACCGAAAATGTTATTAATAACTCCTCATTAGTTGAAAATATAGAATTGCTCCTGAGTAATAAAAAGTTAGATATGGTTTATGGATTCAATATAGATGAAAGCGGAAAATGGCGATATGCAAATAATGAACTAAATTTTAAGGTGGATAATTCTATTGAAATAGGAAATTCAACATGGAAAATGACTCCCGGATTATTTGAATTAATTTTTCATTCAAAACCTCTACATTACACTAAAAATGATTTGAAAAAATATAAAGAAATTTTATTAAGTACAAATGCACACAAGCGTCAATATCAATCAAAAGCTCAAATTAAAGGTACACGAGGTTTTAAATATGTTCGTATAATAAGAAATTTATTTAATGCAAAAGAAAAGTCTTCAGCAAAAGGTAGCGGGTTATCGTTAAAAACGATATATATATTGGGATGACCCGAATGAATTAGTTGACAGATTACGTTTACTTCTTTCATCGGAAAGTGCTGGTCATAATAATCACAAAAACGAAATAATTTCCATTGTTGAAGAATTGAGAGCAGCTTATATAATATATTAAAAATGATTTACATAAATAAATTTGGAGAAAGTTCGATTAAGAATAATCTAAATAATTCGAAAATAAAAACATACAAGTATAATTTACAAATAAATAACATAACAAGAGATATGCAACAAATATATACCACGATAAAGATTTTTAAGGAGCAGTTTCACATTGAAAATATTAACTTTTCAAAAAAATTGAAAAACTTAAAAATGGATATGACTCTAAATTAAATATTATTGGAAGTGAAATAAAAAAATTACAAAAAAAGATTACAAAAGAAATTGATGAAGATGTCCAACTTATTGAAAAAGTAGTATAGAACCAAATACACTTTGCAAATAAAGACTTTATAAAAAATATTGAAGAAAGATTTAATAAAATTGAAGATTTTATGTTCAAAAGGATTAATAAAAATGTTGGTGTAGATGATGTAAAAAAACGAAAGCTTGAATGGCTTAAAATTAAGGGAGCCAAGTGATTGTCATACATATATAATATAAGAAGATCGTCGACATACACTATCATATACAAAATGAACGTGGATAAGAGAGAAATAGTTAGCGAGCTGCACAAACAAGCGCGAAAAAATTTTAAAAGAAGACGAGTTATAATGAAAGGAATTAATGATTTATGGCAGGCGGACTTGGTTGAAATGTGGAACTATGCAATACATAATAATGGATATCGATACCTTCTAACAGTAATAGATACCTTTTCCACAAAAGCATGGGCTGTAGCCATAAAAAATAAAACTGCATGCAACGTAACGAATGATATGAAAAGTATTTTCACTAATAACAACAGAAAACCAAAGAAGAACAAACAGATGAATGCAAAGAATTTTTTAATAATCAATTTGATCAACTTATGCAATCTAATCAAATTAATCACTATTCAACTTATAGTGTTCTAAAGGAATCCATAGTAGAACGATTTAACAGAACTTTAAAAGGAATGATGTGGAAAGAGTTTAGTTACCAGGGATCATACAAATGGATAAACAAATACCAAGAACTTGTTGATACATATAATAATACATTTCATAGAACAATACAGATGACCCCAAATGAAGTAAATTCTTCAAATGAAACTTTTTTATTGAATACAGTCTACAACAATTTAAAAGTATTTAAAAAACCTAAGTTTAAGGTAAATAATAATGTTCGAATAAGTAAATATAAGCATATATTTGAAAAAGGTTACACACCAAATAGGACTACAGAAATATTTAAAATTAAAACTATAAAAAATACAAATCCTAATACCTATATATTGCAAGACTATTAAATTAAAGGTGGCTTTTACGAGCATGAGCTAATGAAAACTAAATTTCCAGAAACATATTTAGTTGAAAAAATTTTAAAAAGAAGAAGAAATATTGTTTACGTTAAATGGTTGGGATTTTCGTAAGAACACAACTCTTGGATTAATATCGACATTGGTTCATTATAAAAACCTATACAGTTTTTAATAATAAACTATTCACTCATCAAACGTTAAAATGTCAATTACATTAACATTAAACGGAGACTCTTCAAATCTTGTTGCAAACTATTTTCCACCAATCGAACTAAATGAAAATTATGTTTGCGGCCTAATAAGTTTTGACACATATCACTCAATTCCGAATGTTGATGTAGAAAACAATTTATTTCATATTGGTAACCACGAGATAGAAGTTCCAGTTGGATCATACGAATTATCAGATATAGCTGAAGTACTAGAAAATAAATACCATACTATAATCGCAAATGGAACCCTTGATGTACGAGCAAATTATAATACTTTGCAAACATGCATAAAAAGCACTACAGACACAATTTATTTCAATAAAACGAGATCAATCGGATCCTTATTAGGTTTTAGTACCAGAGTATTGAAGCCTGGTATAGAACATTACTCCGATAAAACAATTGATATAACTAAAATTAATACAGTAATCGTTGAATGTAATATTGTCAGCGGATCATATATAAATAACATGTCCGCACATATTTTGCATCAGTTTTCACTTAACGTTAGCCCAGGTTACAAAATAACTGAGGCTCCGACTAATGTAATATATCTACCTGTAAATGCAAGAACAATAAATAGTCTTGTTTTGAAAGTTATTGATCAAGACGGAAACTTAATAAATTTTCGTGGTGAAAAAATTACAATACGATTACATTTGAAGCCTATGAGAGAATGATTATATATAATAAAACTGAATTGCAGAAGCGTTCGCCATTCATTTTATCTTTGCCAACGGAAGACGAAGCCAGAAAGCAACCAAATTTTAATAATCAGACAAAAAAGAAAAAACAACATATTAAAGGAATCATAAAGAAGCAAAAATATAATAATCTTCGTGAGGACAATAAGGAGCTTATAAGAAATTTGGGTTTTCATCTAAAAAAATAAAACATTTACTATATAGAAAACGTAAAACGAGACGGAGAGATACAATGAGTAATATTATTAATATTTTACAACAACCACATTTTGATAATTATTAAAAAAGAATATCACAGTTATACATCATATTTGCAGTCATTTAAAAATAATGATGAAATTCGTATCACAATTCAAAATCAAGATTTGTATGTTTTACCAAGCGAAAGTCTTCTCTATATCGAGGGACTTGCAACAAAGAAAGATTCAACAGTTTCTACATCTATACAACTTTTAAACAATTGTGTAGGACATCTATTTGATGAGATTCGATATGAAATCAATGGAGTAGAAATTGATCGCACTCGTCACTTGGGTATTGCAACAGAATTAAAGAACTATGTATCATTGAATAAACCTGAAAGTGATAATCTACTAAACGCAGGATAGTCACCATTCAAAAATGATGATCTTACACTTGTAGACGGCTATTTCAATTTTTGTGTTCCACTAAAACTATTGCTTGGATTTGCTGAAGATTTCAATAAAATAATAGTTAATTCATGAATTGATTATTTTACGATCTAAAGATGATAAACAAGTTTTTAAATCTCAACTAACAAATGAAAAAACTAAGTTGTCGATTCCAAATGTTACTTGGAAAGTACCATACATCCAACTTGAGATGCTTATAAATTGCAAATGTTTAAAACAATTAACAATCGCCATCCATTAAATATATCTCTTAGAAGTTGGGATATGTATTATTATCCTTCACTTCCAGAAAGTACAACAGTCTTATGGAATGTTAAGCTAGCCACCGAAAACGAAAGACCACGTTTCCTGCTCTTAGGACTTCGAAATAGAGACAATAAATTTCAGCATTGTGACTTGACAGATATAAAAGTACATCTTAACTCTGATACATATCCTTATGATGACCTAAACCTTAAATTCGATAGAAATCGTTTTGCTATACTATATGATATGTATTTAAAATTTCAACAAAGTTATTATGCACGCGATCCTCAACCACTATTAACAAGAGAAAATTTTAAAACTATGGCACCAATAATTGTCTTGGATGTTACTCATCAAAATGAATCGGTTAAAACTGGACCAATCGATATTCGAATTGAATTTAAAAACCTTAAAAAACATTCCAGCTAATATATCAGCCTATTGTTTAATTATACATGATAAAATTTTTGAATATATTCTTCTTACAAACGAAATAAGAAAACTATTGTAACCATTTTAATTATATATATACATATATATTAGTTTAAGAAAATAATTTTAATAAATTTAATAATGAAGCTAAAGAAATTATTTATATACATTTTTTTTTGATGTATGTATGTAAGTAAGTAATTTCACATTTGCTTTCAAAAACTATAAATAACAAATCCATCATGAATTATAACTATTCATAAACTTTTTGTTGGAGTATATAGTCATAAACACTAGTAAAAATGATTATATTAAAAGAAATATATGATTTCTTAAAGAGATGTTCTGATATGGTTTCTGATGAAGATAAATACAAACTCATCAATATTCAATCACATCTTGAGAGTGCAAATAGCTTGAAAACAAAGAAAAATAAATTTGGAGAACATTATGAAGACTGTTCTTGGTCGAATGATAATACAACATATGGAGCAGACACTTGCTCATGCTCATACTACCGAAGAAGAAATATGGAAATAGAAGAAGAGGCAAAGAAGCTAATATATACAAACATACTATAATATATACAATATAACTATATGTAAAAATTGTAATTTCAATAATATGTAAAACACTAAAAAAAGTTTTTTTTTATTTATATCACTCAATAAAGAGAACAATTAAAACATCTCAAAACTTTGTTTACTGATTTGAATAACATTTTAATAATAAATAATCTCTTACCGATAAATTTTAATTAGTTATTCATTCATACTGTTGCGAGCTACATCAACTCTATTAAAAATGGTTTCGTCAGCTGAATTAAAGGAACTATTAGATGGATATAGTTGCCATATCGATAAGGAACACAAAAATTATTCTTGAGAATGATTGAAGAATTAAGAATGTATAGTAATGATTATTATCCTTTCATATATGTTCATATTATTATATATACTATTAAGGGGGACGTTTTCGATACCAAAACGTTCCCCAATTTTTCTAATTTGGTTAATATATATTATATTTTGCCTGCAAAAAGGGCAGTCCAATCTGCTCCATTTTTGCAGGCAAGGCTTACATATTAAATGGGTGCAACTAAGATACATTATAATTGCACCCGACTTGTAAGATTCACATATTAAACATTTATAGTTTTCTTCAAATGTAGTTTTAAGAGGACTCTCTTCGGCGTCCTTCTTATGAATCATTTGTTGCAAATCTTTTTTAAATTTGATTGTTGATGCTGTTTGTTTTTCAATATATTTGTTTATTTTATTATTGTATTTATTTTGGTTTTTTTTATAAGAATTATACTTTTTTTAAAGTTAATTCTAACCTGGTTATACATGTTTTCTATTACTACCTTTTCGCTGATTGGTGGTGGTGGTTGAGATGTTTCTATTGATAAGATGAGCAAGAGTTCCTAAACAATAATGGTGGTGGTGGTGGTGGAGATGTTGAAGATGATGATGAATACCTCCTAAAAAATAATGGCTGTCCTGGTGGTATTTCTGATGAAGATGATTGTTGTGGTGGTGATGCTTGTGATGATGATGGAAACAGGAGCTGCGTTTCCTCATCATCGAAACTAATGAAATTTAGCATTGACTCTTCCATATTTATTTTAAAAATTTTGTAAAATATTTTCTTCTTTATTCTATATATATTCTAATTGACTTCACAATTTTCTTTGAAAAAAAAAATCTGAAAAACACTCGCATTTATACTAAACTATGTTAGCGTAAATCAATAAAAAAGGGTAAAATCGGTATATATCGAAAGAATTGATCAATACCTGTAATATAACCAAAAAATAAAAAATTTGCAAGTATCCACATGTTTCACTTTCGCACATCCTTATTTTTCATTATAAAAACGAAAACGATAGAGGAGATAGATAGAAAATTATCTAATGCCAACTCACACGCATGCCTAATATTATAAAATATTCTAACGACCAATAGCGATGTAACTGTAGGTATACACCCTTATTTTTCATTAAAAAGGAAGATGGATGAGTAAATAGATAGAAAATTATCTAATACAAACACACGCACACATGCGCAAAATAATAAAATATTCTATCGAGATCACTCAAACTGACCAATAGCGATGTAACTGTACACACATACACGAGATGCGCAGGTGTTTAACAAATTTTCCCGCACCCTTATTTTTCATTAAAAATAGCCAGACGGTAGACAGACACTCATAAAAATGTCAACTCAAAATTTTCAATAAATAAAAAGATCAACCGCAATAAAAAAGATAAACGGAAAAGCCAAATGCAATAAAAAGGAAATGCTAATGAATAGACAGAAAGGATAAGGAATTTCAAAAAGGACAAGGGTAATAAAAATAGAGCGAAATGCGTAGGTGTTTAAGAATTTTCTCATACCCTTTTTTTATAAAAAAAAAAATAAAAAGATCGACCTCAATAAAAAAGACAGACGGTAGAGAAGGACAGACAGAAAATGATCCAATGCAAACACACGCACACATGCGCAATATAATAAAATATTCTAACGAGCTCACTGAAACTGACTAATAGCGATATAAATGTGCACACATATGTACATACACGACATATGAATGCATTTAAAAATATACAATGTTTCACTTTCTCCCACCCTTATTTTTCATTAAAAATAGACAGACAATAGAGGACACAGTCAAACATTTATGGTTTACTTTAAACAAAAGAAAAAACACCAGCCCTAAGTTGATGCATCTTATCAAGTGCAATAAAAAGAAAGTGCTAATGAATAGACAGAAATGACAAGGGTAATAAAAATAGACCGAAATGCCCTTTTTTTATTAGTTTCATTTTCTTTCAGCAATCAAAACTGAAAAAAATTAGTAGGGATGTTCATATTTAACCCGGTGAAATATTTTGTACCTATGAAGAAAATTTCCAGCTTCCTGACAAACATTCAACAGAGTTGCTCAATATAGGTGCCCGGGTAGGGGTGTTCGTACAAAAGTTTCAGGGGTGATATTCAATAGAGAAGCCCTTACTGACTCTCAAATCAGGCATGTGAAAACCAAAAAAAAATTTACATATAAATTCTTTTTGAAACCCCTTAATACACAATACAAATTTTATGAAACCTCCTAATACAAAAAACCATCCAAGGATGGAAAACGCATTTTAATAATAAATACACTTAATTACCTAAAAAAAAATATTTTTAACGATCACGTTTCCCAGCCAGGCATGCACATTCATTTTATATGAAAAACTTGACCAGCAAAAACACACTACTCTGGAACATATGAACTTCCTAGGAATGATACCTAATACGGCTTAGGTAGCCGCAAAAGTGCACAATTTTCCGAAAAATTTTTAATTTCATTTGTTTTTTCTTCACTTCAACATTAAAATTCGTACTACGCTCTCTATTACAAAATTGTCCCTAAGATCTCAATAAACAGTTTTCTAGAACATATGATTCTTAATACGTTTTAGGTAGTGCTTAGATAGCCGCAAAAGAAAAAAAAAAATCCCGAAATGTTTTAATTTCATTTGCTTTTTCTTTACTTCAACATTGAGATGTATACTATGCTATCTCTTACAAAAATGTTCTTAAGATCTCAATAAACAGTTTTCTAGAACATATGAACTTCCTAGGAATGATTCTTAATACGGTTAAGTAGCCGCAAAATTGAAAAATTTCCCGAAAATTTTTTTATTTTATTTGTTTTTTTCTTTTCTTCAACATTGAGATATATACTATGCTATCTATTAGAATAATATTCCTAAGATCTCAATAAAAAGTTTTCTAGAACATATGAACTTCCTAGGAATGATACCTAATACGGCTTAGGTAGCCGCAAAAATGCACAATTTTCCGAAAATTTTTTAATTTCATTTGTTTTTTCTTCAATTCAATATTAAAATAAGTACTACGCTCTCTATTACAAAAATGTCCCTAAGATCACAAAAACAGTTTTCTAAAACATATGATTCTTAATACGGTTTAGGTAGCGCTTAGATAGCCGCAAAATTGAAAAATTTCCCGAAAATTGTTTAATATCATTTGTATTTTATTTACTTTAACATTGAGAAACGTACTATGCTATCTAGTACAAAAATGTTTCTAAGATTTCAGTAAACAGTTTTCTAGAACATTTGACTTTCCTAGGAATGATTCTTAATACAGCTTAGGTAGCCGCAAAAGTGAACAGTTTTCCGAAACTTTTTTTAATTCATTTGTTTTTTGTTTACTTTAACATTGAAATACATACTGTTCTATCTATTACAGAAATGTTTCTAAGATCTCAATAAACAGTTTTCTAGAACATACGAACTTCCTAGGAATGATTATTAATACTGTTAAGGTAGCGCTTAGGTAGCCGCAAAATTGAAAAATTTCCCGAATATTTTTTATTTTCATTTGTTTTATTTTTCACTTCTACATTGAGATACATTCTTTGCTGTCTCTTACAAAAATGTTCTTAAGATCTCAATAAACAGTTTTCTATAACATACGAACTTCCTAGGAATGATTCTTGCAATTTATTTTTAACAAAATGGTTAATGTTTTACTGAATAAGTAAAATATTAATTTTGGGAAAAAGTGCGAATAAAAATTTAAAATACTAAAATTTGAAAGATTCCCATAAAAAGCACCAATACGGTTAACGTAGCCCTTAGGTAGCCGCAAAAATGAAAAATTTCCCAAAATTTTTTTTAATTTCATTTGTTTTATTTTTCACTTCAACATTGAGATACATACCATGCTACTAGCAGAGTGTTTGCGCCAGGCTCTGCTAGTCGGTCTGCTACTAGTGCGCAAAATATCATGACCAAGCCTTCAGGCGGTCGCAAACCAAGCCTGGTACAAGGTTCTTCGAAACCAAGTACCTCTAAGGCTTCTCAGGTCCGGACGGGAGTAAACCCCGTCAAAATCCCTTCCTCGGGCGCAGGTTCAACGGTTAAGACACAGTCTGCCGTTAAAACCGGCTTCCCATGTGCCGAATCTTGTGCAAACAGGGCACCCTCGGCCTCACTTAAAAAACCACAAAGGCACATAAATCCCACCAAACGGGCCTACACCACTAGGCGCTCCGCCTTTAAAATCGTCAGCCGACTTGGTGGAAAACCGGTCGGTGAGCTCACGGAGCAAGAGGTAAGCTCTCTTCAGTGGGCGAAATCCCATATAGGGAAATTGAAGGGGTCCAACCCACTGCGACGGAAGGTAATCCTGCACGGAAGCCAGCTGAAGCAGCGCCTAAACGGCAAAGATCAGGGCAGGACACCCTTTCTGGGACTAAAAGGCCCAAAAATATGCCTCAACGGCCGTTAATAAGATCGTACAAGGAGGTGGCAAAGGACCATCTAATTTGGGCGATCATTGACCGCAACGCCAGCGACGGCACCATCTCTTCCAAAAACTGGATATCAAGGGCACATCAAGTTGATAGCGTGTGCAGATGAGCGGTCATCGCTGCTGTACAAAAAAGCCGTGGAGTCCCTGGGGGAAGTATGGCGAGGCGCGAGGATTGAGGCAATTCCTCTGGCCGATGTACCGCAAAGGCCCAGATCTGTTGCCAGGATCCCCGCTGAGCCATCCGACCCCAAGGAGATCCTGGAAATCATACAGGTCAGTAACCCAAAGCTACCCACACAAGACTGGAAAATAGTGCGGGTTACTGACGCTGTTGATGAAACCAGGAAGGCCACTGTTATAATTAACAGTGACTCTTTGGCGTCACTTAGGAAGAGACAGCGGAAGATATTCTATGGTTTTGGAACTATCTTCCTCCGTGTCTACAAAGGTGATGACATGGAGAAGCCTCAAGCTCAGCTGACGAAGGCTATGGCAACTATGGAGCACGATTCCGCTGCTTCATCGGCCAGCGAGGACACCCATTCGATCACAGGATTCGTGGGTGACTTCTTTGGCAGGATGGAGGTTGCGGACGATGAGGACATCCTTCTGGAATCAGACGACGACTCAGAGGATGCCAACGTAACAGTCTTCCATAGTGATGAACTGTGATGAATGTCACACAAATTAACCTTCATCACTCTGAAGCGGCGACAGCTGCCCTTCTCCTCCGATTAGCTTCAGGCGCGGAGGAGCTTATTTGCATCCAAGAACCATTGTTGTATAAAGACAGGGTTTGCGGACTCAGTTTAGACGGCTATAGTACTTTGTACGCAGCTGAACAAGGTAAGACCAGAGCTTGTGTTATGGTCAAAAACGTCCTCAAAGCTTTTATTCTCTCTGATTTTAGCGATAAGGACACTTGCATTGTCGCGGTGGAAAACAAAACACAGACAGTATGGTTTATGAGCTGCTACATGGCTCACGATCAGGACGATCCTCCAAACGATTTAACCAGGAAGGCGTTGTTGTATGCCAATAGGCGCAACATTCCCCTCATCATATGTGCAGACGCTAATGCTCACCATACCATCTTGGGCAGCTCGGATGTCAATCAACGAGGTGAGTTACTTCTAAACTTTATAGTAGAAAATGAACTAACAGTAGTTAATAGGGGTAATGAGCCCACCTTTATTGTAAATAACAGAAGGGAAGTTCTTGATATTACGCTTATTAGCGATAGGTTCTCGGATCTGATTAGCGATTGGAATGTGTCAAAGGACTGTTCCTTCTCTGACCACATGTACATTGATTTCAATTTTTCTCTTAGAGTTGATTCAGTGAAACCCTATACGAACAGAACAAAGACCAACTGGTCTGTCTATGCTAGTGTACTCGAAGACAAGCTGCCGCCATGCCAAGTTTGCATAGGCAATGTGTCCACGCTTGACTCCGTAGTGGAATCACTAACGAGTGTCTTAACCGAAACAACAGAAAAATCCTGTAAAAGAATCGACAGGAAAGGCAAGGCTAAGCCCATTTGGTGGAATGCGGAAATTGCTGAAAAACGCAAGGAAAGCAGGAAGCTCTTTAACGAGGCGAAACGTAATGGTGTATGGAACAGTTACAAATCCTCAGTGAATGGATTCAAAAATCTTATAAGGAAGGGTAAAAGACGGTCATGGAGGGAATTCTGCAGTGATGTAGAAAACTCCTCGGAGACAAGTCGGCTACGTAAGATCTTATCCTCAAGACCAGTTATTCCATCGTATATAAAGAAGTCAGATGGATCCTGGACAACAAATAGTCAAGAGACCCTTGAGGTTCTGATGAATACTCACTTCCCAGGCTGCACTGATGATGTGCCGAGGGAGGTAATTCTTAATAGCGCTCGGAATAACTCTATTATCCCGATAACTCGTCATCGTGTGGAATGGGCTGTTAAAAGCTTTCATCCCTTTAAATCTCCAGGTCCGGATGGGATTATCCAAGCGGATCTGCAAAATAACCTAGAGACACTGATGCCATGGCTCTTGGTGATTTTCAGAGCCTTCCTAAGTCTCTCACATGTCCCATCTATATGGACAACATATAAGATTGTCTTCATCCCGAAGGGGGGAAAACATCGCACACTAAGGCTAAAGACTTCAGGCCAATTAGTCTATCCTCCTTTCTGCTGAAAACACTGGAGAGGATTATAGACATTCATATCAGATCAAAGCTAGGACATAATTCTTTGTCAATGGCTCAACATGTCTATACGAAAGGGTCCACCAAAACTGCGCTTCACTTATTGGTGGGTCACATAGAGAGATCCCTACAATACAAGGAATTCGCATTAGTTGCTTTCCTGGATATTGAGGGAGCTTTCAACAATGTTAAACCAGAGTCGGTTATTAATGCTATGAGGCTACTGGAGATCGACCCAGATATCATCCAATTTGTTAGTAGCATCTTGCACTTTCGGCACATTGAATCTAACTGGGGCGCCGCAAACATTTCCAAAGTGGCTACCAGGGGCACACCGCAAGGAGGTGTACTCTCGCCATTACTTTGGAACCTAAATATAAATTTCCTCCTCAGGGCCATGGAAAAGACGTGCTGCAGAACGATTGCGTATGCGGATGACGTCGCAGTCATGGCTATGGGTAAGGATTCCAGACTACTGTCTGAACTCATGGAATCCTCACTGGATGTCCTCGTAAAATGGTGCCGGGGATGTGGTCTGGGTGTGAATCCGGTCAAAACGGAACCGGTACTTTTCACTAGGAGATGCAAAATTCCCAAATTTGTTAGCCCAAAGCTGAATGGGGTTCCACTGAAACTATCCGATAGTGCCAAATATCTTGGAATAATACTAGATAGTAATTTGGAATGAATTTCCGTCATCCCACGTCAAATTTGGTTGATAAACAGACCGGTTTCGGCTATGTGCCATCTTCAGTGTTCTCTCAGTAACTAATCGTTTTTTGTGTTGTCCCTTGTCTTTTGTATAGTTTCCTTGTGTACCTAACTTCTTTTCCTCTCTTTCTCTCTTGTTCGTGTCTGCATCTCTCTCGTTCGTATATATTCGTGTGTGGCTCTCTCTCGTTCGTATATATTCCTGTGTGCTCTATATCTACCTGCTTCTTGTTCGTTTAATTTTTCTCTTGTTAGTCTCTTGTGTTTACCGTTACAGTTTATTATTTGAGTGATCATTTGCTAGGTGTTTTATCTTTGTGTAGGTAGTAGTCTGTGATTGTACGTTTCTGGGTTTCTTTTTGGTTTTGTTCGTTTGTTGTGTTGTCTGGTTTTCTTGGGTTATTGTTTTCTTTTTTGTAAAAATGTTTTAGCGGTTCAAATATTATGTCTGACGCAGTGTTTATTTGTTCGTTTATAATTCTTCCGTCAAACGTTTTTTGTTTGTATATTTCCATGTTTTCCAATACGTTCAGTCGCCGTCCTTTGTGCTGTAAATGCAGTAATTCAACTGTTTGTCTGATGTGTCTTGGTGTACATTTGTTGTTGAATATGTGGTTCGCGAAATTTGATTCTGGCGTTGCTCCTGGTTGTTTCAGTTTCTTGTTGTAGTCTCTTATGTGCTCCCGAAATCTTGTTTTTATTTTCCGTCCTGTTTGTCCGATGTAGCTATGTTTGCATGAGCAAGTCAATTTGTAAACTTCTTGCTTATCTAGGGGGTCCGTTTCGTTTGTGCTATTTCGTAGTATTCTACCCAAATTGTTTTTTGTTCGGAATGCTGTGTTAATATTGTGTTTTCTAAAAAATTTTGCTAGTTTGTATGTTGATTTGCCCATATACGTTAAAGTAGCCCAAGTTCCATTTTCTTGCTCCTGTTCTCTGTTCCGTTCTTTATTTGTTTTGATATCATTTCGGATTTTGTCTACTAGTTCTTTTTTGTATCCATTGTTTTCTGCTATGTCATATATTGTTTTTATCTCTTTCTTATAGGCCCCACGTGTTAGTGGTATTCGTTCAAGTCTTGTTATTAATTGTCTAATTGCCGCGTTCTTATGTTGTTGAGGATGGTTCGATGAATTATGTATTATTGTGTCTGTGGCCGTTGGTTTTCTGTATATTTCGTATTCAACTCTATTTAAACTCTTATTTGCTTTAATTGTTAGGTCTAGGTAATTTATTTTGTCGTCTTCTTCTACTTCCATTGTGAATTTAATACTTTTATGTTGCTTATTCAGGAGCTCCAGAACTTGTTCTTCTCTATTTCCTTCCAGTATACATATAATATCGTCGACATATCTTGCATAGAATGTTACCCCGAAATTGGTTTTTAGATCATCTACGTATTTCTCTTCTAGATTTTGCATAAACACCTCCATGAGGATTGCTGATGTTGGATTTCCCATTCCTAGTCCGTTAGTTTGTCTGTATATGCTATTGTTAAATTTAAAGTAATTCTGTTCTAGTGTGGCTTTCAGTGTGTTTACGAGTTGATTGGAAAATTCTACGTTTTCTGTTTTGTTGAGTAGTGTTTTATGTACAATGTTTATTGTCTCCGTTGTTGGAATTGATGGATATAAATCTTTTACGTCAAATGAGACTAGTTTACTATTTTTCGTTATTTCTACATTATCTAGCTTTGTAACTAATTCCGTGGTGTTGGCTATTGTGTGTTTGTTTTTTAGGCTCAAGGTATCTTTCAGTATTGTTTTTAGATATTTCGATAATTTGTAACTTGGAGCAGATTTGTAGTTAATTATGGGTCTCATAGGTGTGTTCATTTTATGTATTTTCGGTAGTGCGATCATAGATGGGGCTGATGGGTTCATGAGTGTTAACGTGTGTGCTATGTTTGGTTTTATTACTTTGGTTGCCTTTTTTATTAGTTCTTTCACTTTGGCTTGGTACTCATCCGTAGGATCCTTTCTAATTTTCCTGCATTTAGTATCCTCTATTAGCTGTTCCGTTTTTGTGATGTAATCCTCTTTTTTTATTAATACCGTTGTGTTTCCTTTATCTGCTTTTGTTGTTATGATATTGTTAGACCTTAGTTTCTGTTTTAAGTTTTTAACTGTTTCATGTTCCTTGTTTTGATTCCTTTTAGATTTAACTTCCTTCTCTATTATCCGTTTGCAGATGTATCTGGCTTCCTCCTGCTCTTCGTTTGGTAGCATCGATATTGCAACTTCTGTGTCCACAATGGTTTGCTCTATTTCCTTCTTTTTGTTATTTTCCCGGATATTGTGTTTTAAACCCTTCTCCAGTAATCGACCCTCCTCATTATTGATAGCAACTTCAGTCAGGTTTATGAATCTAGTGTGGAAGTTGTGCTTTTTGTATGTTTGTTTGTTTGTTGATCGTGTTAGTTCACCGAGTTTTTTGTTCAACTTTTTGTATTTCTGTTCTATTGTTAGTGCGTTTGTTGTATTTATTTGGTCAAATATGTCCATCAGTATGTCGGTTGGGATTCGTTCAGCCAATTGTAAATGAATGTCTAGGATTTCAGAGTTCATCATTTCTTTTTTGGCATACAAGCTCTGGATTTCGAATTTTACGAAATTCTTTTCGGCCCTTTTTGCAGTCTTCCTACTTGCTACTGTGTCGGTCTTCAGTTGTATTCTAGCGTATTTTGGTGTGACATTCAATGCGAGACATTGTTTGTTGAACCAAATGTTTGCTTTTATTGTAAGTATCTTCAGTTGACGTAGTTTGAAAGCGTTTACAAGTCCAATAGTGTCTAAATTGTAAGCCTGACAGGCTTCAACAAACAATGTCTCGCATTGAATGTCACACCAAAATACGCTAGAATACAACTAAAGACCGACACAGTAGCAAGTAGGAAGACTGCAAAAAGGGCCGAAAAGAATT